>JAGYYJ010000466.1:0-49848 GCA_019671005.1 Hibiscus mutabilis | reverse complement strand
CGATATTAAATATAATATATATTAAACATATATATATATATATAAAGCGAAAATTAACCGAATATATATATAAACAAAAAATTTAGGTGTTTCATAGTTATTCCGGTTAATTCGAAAATTATCCAAAATAACCGAACAAAGTTTTTGTTCGGTTATTTTTTTAAAAGTTCAGTTCAGTCAACGACTAAAGGGTTAAAAATTTCGATTAATGATATTTAGCTGATTCGGTTCGGTTGGTTAACCGAATTAACTGATTGAACACCCTACTTCTATAGGCAGGAACCAAATAAAATATGCCAAATTTTTACAGAGATAACATTTAGTATGGTTTTATTAATATCATTTGTTTTTTTAACTCCAAACAAAAGATTGCCCCATAGATTCAATCATCCAAAATAAGTTACCCCATAGTAAATGAAAAATAAAGTTAACCATGTTTTTTTAAACAATTGATGTTAACTTTGTATGAGCTTGTTGATTTGAATTTCCAATTGCATCATATGGAGTATGTTTTGCTTGGAGGTTTTCTTAAACAATTTAACAAGAGGTTTTTGTTTTGGTAGTCCAAGTGTTTTCAGCTTTTTCTCTTGATGCCTTTGTTTCCTATTGCTAATGTAGTTGTGTTGTTTGAGGGATTGTTAAGTAAGGTGGTGACACTTGTTATAATTTTACTAATGGTATAAATAAAAAATAATAATATATAGAGAATTTTTTATAAGAAGTTAAAAATAAATTCACATAAACATCGCCGTTAATTTTTTAACGTCAGATGACTAAAACAAAAAAGAAATAATAATCCGATAACTATTGGTGTAACTTATTCCTTTTTTAATAAAATAAAATTTTTACTGTGATTTAAAAAAATTAAATTTAACTCTCAACGTTATAAAGAATAAATAGATGAAATTTTAAGAGTACACGAGTACAAAAAATTAAAAAAATTAGCTATTCTTCAGCCTCCCAAAAAAATTCGATGACATAAAACAACCTAACGCATTTTTTAAAAATCCAGTTTCTATGATAGCTGTCAACTTATTAAGTATTTTTTTTACCCATTTCTTCTTATTTTTTTCACTCATATTGTGAGCATATCAAATGCTTAATAAGTAGTTTGAGAAATCTTTTAAAATAGTTCAATGTAAAAGAAAATCCAAAACAACGTTCAAATGATGTCAATTGTCCCCGTCACCTACTTTTTAGATGTTGTTAAATTTTTTAAAAAAAATGTTAAAGATTTTTTTATGCTTTCTATATTTGTTGTACAATTTTATATTTAAAACTTGTGGTTATTCATTTTAATAATATTATTTTTGAAATTCAAACATATATTTCTCTTATTAAGAAAATAATGTATATTACCATTAAGAAAAATTCTGCCACGCTCGACTAGCACCGATGAATACCATTAACGACGAATACCGATAAGCACCATTAATTCAATTTATAAAGATTGAAAATTTAAAGGACTCACCGTATAATTATAAATTATTTAAAAATTAAAAAATAAATTAATTAAAATATATTATTTTATTTTTAATTTTCTTTTAAATATAAATCAAAATACTTATCTATCTTTAAATTATAAAATTTTAATTTTAATTTATTTAAAATTTAAGCAGTCGTCGTTGCCTCCTGAGGTCGCCGTGAACCATGATGCTATAATGGATGCTATGATGAGGAGAAGGTGAGAAGATGAGGCTCGAGGAATAGGCTTTACAGGTGGCACAAAAAGCTGCAGAAGCACTACGCAAATCACGAATGCTTTGAAGCCATGATAGTATTTATGTTCCTACTTGGACTGGGAAATCGGGAGCCGCTGGTGCACCATCAGCAGTGCGAAAGAAATTTGGCTCAACTTTGAACTCTTAGTAAAACACAAGCAACGGTAGACAGCAGCAACAGCAGCTTAAATTTTAAATGAATAAAAATTAAGGTTTTATAATTTAAGAGTAGATAAGTGTTTTAATTTATATTTTAAAAAAATAAATATTTTAATTAATTTATCTTTTATTTTTAAATAATCTATAATTATACGGTGAATCCTTTAAATAAGTTGAATTACGAAAAACACTTATTGATACACTCCACATGATTTTATTGTCACTTGTATATTTTTTTTCGATTGATAGTTTACTAAATAAATAATCTTGTGTATCCCATGTATTTGGTTTTTATTAAAGGTGAGCAAAACTCGATTCGAATCGACGCGAAAAAATTTGACTCATCTTGACTCGACTTGAAATTTTACAAACTCGAATCGACTTAAAAAATTTTAAATAAAAGTTTAAGTTGTAAAATAAAAATTCGAATAACTCAACATTTTTAATAATTAGTAGATCAGTTTTTAAGTTCAAGTCGAGTCCTTCAATTCTGTATATATATATATATATATATATATATATGTATGTATGTATGCATAATGTATATTGATATAGAGTTGTGTAAATTAAAATCAATATGTAATATGATATTATAAATAATTACAAATTTTTAAAAAGATACAATTAAATTTATGCAGAAACTCAAAAATTTGACTCGAATAAAAAAATTTAAATAAAACTTGAGCCGTAAAATAAGACATGTAAACACAAATAACTTCAAATATTTTACTTGACTCGATCTAACAATATATATATATATATATATATAGCCTTCCACTTTCTTCTGGACCGTTCAACTCTCCTTAAAGTTTCTGTTAAATGCTTTTTGAGTTCAAAAGCAGGAATGATTGACTATGAATAATGTCTACGTAGTTTTAGCCTTTATGGGGAGGCAATAACTTTCCTAATTTATACTTTATATAATTGGACGAGTTATTTGGTATCGTTTAAGTAGGTCTCGGATTTGAGACGCTGCATATGCAGAAACTTTTTGCTGTGAGATTCATCTACTAAAGTCAGATGTGCAACGTAAATCGGTCTGAATTAGTCAAGACGAAGCCCTAGAATAAGAGGACAACCAAGGAAAGAAAGAAAAATGAAAGAGCAATCAACACCAAAAGAAAAAACCAAGTTGCCAACTTGCCATGAACAAAGTTCTGGTTATTGTCTTAGCTAGGTTATTGTCTATGTACGTACGGACTATCCTTAAACCACTTTTTAAGGATATACCAACCTACAACATTGAATTTCTATATATATTCAATATTTTCATCATGGGTTGCATGGGTAGAGTCTAATGCTAACCTAAACAAAGTTCTTGTCATAAAGGTTTCTAAATATTGACGGAGTCGCGTTATGAAATGGGGTGTCATTTAACACTAATTTTTTTTTATAAATTCTATGTAAAAACTATTTAATATCAATTTAACATAATATTTACATTATTTTCTTTTAAATTTTGATAACGTAATTCAAAATTTATGGTTTTGCCATTGATTCTAAAAAAACAAATGCTCACTAGGTGGACCATAATGCTCACCAACAATGTAATAAAAATGACAAACAATGTAGGATGGATATGAATGAAAGTAGAATTTATATGTAAAGAAAAAAGAACGTAAAAAGCTTTGTCCGATCCCTTCTCTATTGTTCCCAAACTTCAAATTTTAAAGGCAGCCCCCCCCTCGCCCCCCTTATGGGAGTTTTTACTTGCAATGATTTTAAAGCCATTTCCATTACCTTCTTATAGAATGTGTATGGGCTTTGTTGTTGAATACACATAAAAAAATAATTAAAATACAAATAAATAGGGTGTGCATTCGGTTGGTTTAGTGATAAAAACTGAATTAATAGAAATATCACATCCCCAAAGCCGACCTAGTCGAAATTTGGTTTCGACGATCGGAAATTCTGTAACCAGCCAAGACGAATGATGTAATTTCTCAAACCTTTGTACTCTATTGTGAAGTAATGGAAGTTGTTGGGACATATGTTGAATTGTGGGATCTTTTTGTAAGAAATTCAAAGTTGAAAATTTTTGAAAATGAACTAGGCGTATCGATACGGCCTAACTGTCCATAACTAACTTACCTATTTTAACTTAGCCATATCGATACAACCACCAGGTGTATCGATACGGATCTCCGTGAAAATTAGTTTTGGTGACTAAATTGAAAGGAATAGAAATTTAAAGGCTGACTCACCTCCTTGCTCACCACCCCTCACGTGGGATAACTCTAAAAAGGGGGCTAATGACCATTGATTGCCTAGAATTGAGAAAAAAAGGGATGAAGTGATGGAAATAATTAAATAATCTTTCCCTTGCTTAGAGGAAAGCACCATAATGGTCCTTGGATAGGTGAAGAGTAATTAAAATGGTAAGTCCCTAATAAAGGACTAAAGGGAAGCTTTCATCTTTGTTTCTATTATCCACCGAGACTAAGCTTACCTTTGTCTTCAAATAACCACACACCTTCATTTCCATCTTCAATCTCAAGCTAAGTAAGCACCTCGATACAATCTTCATCCTTTGTTCGATTTCAATACGTCGTTTGAAAGCTCGTAACTCAGTAAGTAAAACCCTTAAGTTAATTTGATGATTTTGTCATTCATCAAGGTTTAATTTTAAGATTAGGTTTTGAATGTTCAATGGAAGCCCATGAATTAGGAAGATAATTCCATTATTTCGATGTTGTCTACAAGCTTCGGTAAGCTTTAAAAACGTTTTTGGATCCTTAGTTTAAATTCTAAAGCAACCCCTAATTTTATGCTAGCTCAAGAAGTGGAGAATGACTCATCGTCATCTCCGACGAAAGCTAGGCATCAAGGAGTCGTAATCTGATAACCTTCAAAGCTTTGGAGTCAAGGTGAGTATAGTTGTGTCAAGGGATAAGAAAGGTGCCATCCCGTTGCATTCGTTTTGTGATTATAATTGCATTTGTTAAGGGCTTAAGTAGAGGAAGCATATGTGGATGCTAATGGTAATCATGGTAAGTTCTCAACGTTTTGCTATATCCTAAAGTTCGTATATGAATTTTGAAACATGCTATGTGTGAATTTTGATATATATGTGTTATGATATGATATGTGGAGCTAAGGCTCAATTTGTGATCCGACATGTTATAGCCTATAGGCACAAAGGTAAAAACTATGATATTTGTGTAATCCTTGGACACTTGTGGACATTGGATACAATTGACATGCCATAAGGTTATTTGAGCTCGCTAAGTAAGGGATTGGAATACGGTCCGAGGTTACGGCCTATACGTGGTGAGATAAGATTGGTTTGTGTAAGGGATATGTTTTCTAAAGCTACGGCTCAAGGCTAAGGCTAAGGCCTACTTTCGATATGATTTGGTATACAGGAGAATCCGCGCATCCATTGGTTACCATGTCCAAGGTAAATGACATGTTTATATGATCTCTAATTGCTATATGAAATCATGACTATTGGCTTTGAATATGTTCCATTGTGATTGATGCTATGTGAATTATCGCCCAAGCATGCCTATATGTTATTCATTCATATGATAAACTTGTTGTACATTTGTTATTACTACCTCATTAGGCTATGTAATCCTAACATCCATGTGTCTCATGTATCTCAGGATCTTGAAGTATTCTGGACTCCGATCGTGTAGTTGCGATTGCAAGTCACTTCCACCAATCAAATGTATGCTTAACTTTTGCTTTGAACTCCTAGTAAGGTGGCATATGACTCAAACATGTCATGTTTTCATATTTTGATAAGTGTGCAATAGCCTAATAGTATCTAGGTGTTGAATGTGAAAGTTGGCATGTTTGTGGAATGGAAAACTAGTTAAAATGAGCTTAAAGGCACCAAAAGGTAAAATCCTAGTAAATGAATTCGAAATAACCTAAAATTTTGTATGCAATTAGAATTATAGATTAATAACTTGCTGGTAAAATTTTGTGGCATTTGGACATCGTTCAACATGTTAAATTTGCTAAACACCAGATAAAATCTGTCATTACAAGGCAGGCGTATGGATACAGGTCAAGCTGTATCGATACGGCCTTGCATATTTAGACTTGGTAAGACATGGCGCATTGATATTCTAGGGAGTGTACCAATATAGACCTCGGCAGTAAGGTCTGGGAAATGAATTTCATCGGTACGACCTTGGGTGTACCGAAACAAGTCAACCTTAGTCAACACGTACCGATACAAGCTTAAAGGTATCGGTACGGACTTGTTATCCTTGAATCTGGAATTTGAGAAATTTAACTTAGTGTACTGATACGGTCTTAGGCGTATCGGTACGGTGTCAGTTAATTCCGTTAAAAGACTTAAACTACAGTTTTAAATAGTTTACAAATTGGTCATTAATCTTTAAATGGTCTAATTGAATAGGTAAACGACCTCCGTTAATAACAAAATTTCACAGGCTAATAACTGGGGTAAGTTTAATTGAAGATTTGTAAAAATAAATTCTGATAAAGACCCTTAATTTGTAAAAATTTGCAATTTAGTCCCTAAGTTTGAAAAAGGTTAAAATTAATCCCAAACTGGGTAAGGTATTAATAAGTTAGTTCGATAAGTCCTAAAAGAGACTAAAAAGACATTCTGAACAAGTTTTCGAACTCGGTTAAACTTTTGATCTCTAAATAAGCTTTAGATAACACTTTTCGACCCGGTTCTCTACCAGGCCAGAAAAGGGGTGTTACCTTTGTGGTATTAGAGCCTAGGTTTAGTCGGTTTTAGGACTAAACTGAAGCCTGTTATGAGTCTGCATTCGCCTATGCCACCTATGAGTTTATTTGTATATGTTATTTATGATTTGTAACTTACACGATTTAATTCTTTATGTATGATTAGATTTGAAAATGTCTGCACCCACTAATATGCGTACCGTAAATGAACCGTACCCTGGCTCCTCTTCGACACAAGGGGATAATCTAAGGGTAGAAGTAAGGCCTAAACAAGTGGGGCAGAATAACCCACCTCATCCCCCTCCAATGCCTCCCGCTCAGCAGTAGTACCTAATGTTGATGGCCGACATGATTAAGCAAGTGATCGTGTCTCTCAGGCAATAACTACCCCTTCAGCCTGCTGAAGCATCATTATTTGTTTCGAGAGCCCTATTGACAAGCTCCGATAGTATACAGTCTACACTTTAACTGGCCAGGACCTGGACAACCCCGAGGTGGTGGAGTATTGGCTAGAAAACACTCTCAAAGTTCTAAACAAGCAGCTGAAGTGTCCTGATGAACACAAGTTGGAGTGCGCTCTGGCACTGATTTTTGAGGAGGCTCGGAGTTGGTGGGACACCGTGACACTCACCGTACCAGAACACTGAGTTACGTGGGACTTCTTCCTTCAATAGTTCTACAAGAAATACATCAGTGATCACTACATTGCTGAAAGGCGTAAGAAGTTCCTCAATCTGAGACAAAGGGGACGACCCGTGGAGTAGTATATCTATGATTTCTGCAAGTATGCGAGGTATGGTGCTGAGATTATATGCACGGAAAAGAAGAAGTACAAAATGTTCATCAACGGCCTTTACGATGAGTTACGTCATCTCTTCATTACTTTGGAGTTAGAGGACTTTCAGAACCTGGTCAACCGGGCGATTGCTACTAAAGCCTCATAGAAGGCTTATGAGAGGAGGAAAGAGAACCAAGCCAGATCTGATAAGAGGTTCTGAGATGATTCTAGACCTTTCATGCCTTAGAAGAAAGGTAGACAATGGGACCAGAAGTCTGCCACCTTTCAACAGCTACCAAGATCAGAATATATGCCACAGTCCCAATCTCCAAGGACATCTGTTGCTCGTACAGCTTCTGTTGACAGAACGAGTGGTTTTAGGAAAATTTCACAGATTACCTTATGTATTTTTTGTCAGAAGAGGCACCCCGGACAGTGTCGTAGACATTCATGATCATGTTACCTCTGTGGTGAATCTGGTCACTTCATCAGGGAGTATCTGCAGAATCCAAACGCTTCTACATCTATGGCTTCTCAGAGTAATCCGAACAAGGGAAAATGAGCGATACATGTATCGTCTAGATCCACGGGGAGACCTCGCAACTCCAATACTCATTCAGTTGGACGCGATCCTCAGACCTCAGCCTAGATGTATCTTGTACGAGGCCAATAGTAGGAGGATGATCCTAATGTGATTGCAGGCATGGTGGAATTATGTTATGATCTTGTTTATTCTTTAGTAGATCTGGGCTCTACGCATTCCTTTATTAGTGAACCATTGATTGTAAAGTATGTCTCAAAATCTGAACCAGTCGCTTTCAAGATTGTTGTCTCTAACCCACTAGGAGATAGTGTGATTATTCAATCGATCTATAAAGCTTGTCCTCTAAGGATCCAAGGGATCCCGTTTCCAACTAATTTGATGGCCTTGCCCTTCCTTGAATTTGATCTTATCCCAGGCCTTGATTGGATAGCTGAACATGAAGCCTGGGTAGATTGTTCGAAGAAAAAGTTGTACCTCCATGGACTTGGCAAAGAAAGCATAACCTTGATAAAAACTGAATTCGAGCCTAGTAAGGCTACCTTGTGTGTTATAGGGTCAAAAAAAGATCCAAAGTTCAAGAATGTGCCGATAGTAAAAGAATTCCCTAATGTATTTCCCGATGAACTTTCGGGACTTCCTCCGACCCGAGAAATGGAATTCAGAATTAAAGTGCAATCGAGGACTACACTAGTCTCTATTGCTCCGTACAAGATGGCCCCGGTTAAATTAAAAGAATTGAAGGCCCAAATCCAAGATATTTTAGATAAAATATTCATACGACCGAGTTCCTCACCTTGGGGAGCACTAGTTTTATTCTTCAAGAAAAAATATGGATCGATGTGACTATGCATTAACTATCCTCAGTTGAATAGAGTAACAATTAAGAATAAATATTCGTTACCAAGGATCGATGACCTCTTCGACCAGTTGAAGGGTGCTTATGTTTTTTCTAAGATAGACCTGCGATCTGGATACTATCAAATGCTAGTGAAGGAGTCTGATGTTCCAAATACTGCATTCTAAACTTGATACGACCACTATGAGTTCTCGGTAATACCTTTTGGGCTTACCAATACACCTGCAACTTCCATAGACCTGGTGAACCGTGTATTCCAACCTTATCTAGATAGATTTGTGGTTGTGATTATAGATGACATTATGATATATTCCAAGGACTCTACCACTCATGAAGAACATCTCCGGATTGTACTTCAGACTCTTCGAGAGAAACAGTTGTATGCTAAATACAACAAATGTGAGTTCTAGCTATCTGAAGTATTTTTTTTGGGACATGTGATTTCTTCTGCGGGAATTCAGGTGGACCCAAAAAAGATTCAAGCAGTTCTTGACTGGATTCCTTAGAAGAATATTGGAGAAGTTCGTAGATTTTTGGGCCTTGTAGTCTATTATTGTAGATTCGTCAAAGGGTTCTCGATGATTGCTGCACCCTTGACGAAGCTTCTCCGTAAAGAAACTCCCTTTGTATAGACAGCCGAACAACAAAGAATTTTTGACCAGCTTAAGCAAGTCCTAACACATGCCTCTATTTTGGTGCAACTCGAGTCAAGCAAAGACTTCACCGTATACAGCGATGCATCCCACTTAGGATTAAGATGTGTGCTTATGCAAGAAGGAAGATTCATTACTTATGCCTTACGTCAGTTTAAACCCCACGAGTTGAACTACTCGACACATGATTTGGAGTTAGTTGCCGTTGTGTTTACCTTGAAGATCTAGCAACACTATCTTTACTGTGAGAAGTGTTACTTGTATACTGATCATAAGAGCCTGAAGTATCTTCTAACTCAGAAAGAGTTGAATCTTTGTCAATGACGATGGATGGAGCTTTTGAAAGACTATGACTTGGTCATTGATTACCATCATAGTAAGGCTAATGTTGTGGCTGACGCTTTAAGTTGGAAGCCCACTCCCTCCTCAAAATGTTTGAATGCTCACTTCTGGCATGGAAAGTTATTGGCTGAGTTGAGAGTTATGTCAACCATTGTGTCTCGAATCAAAGCACTCCAAGAATCTGATGAGGAGTTGCGAATTCTTATTAAAAAGATCAAGGATAAGCCGGATCCCAACTTTACTATGAATTCCGAAGGATTGCTGTGCTTTTGAGACCGTATCTATGTCCCCGATGATGATGATCTTCGAGATCAAATCCTTAATGAAGCTCATTCAAGCTCATTTTCTATCTATCCTAGAGCTACCAAGATGTACAAGGATCTAAAAGAGTTGTATTAGGGGTCTGGCATGAAAAGTGAGATCACGGACTTTGTGGCTAGGTGCTTGACTTGCCAACGGGTTAAAGCTGAACACAAGGTGCCTACTAGTCTTTTGCAACCTATCGAGCTCCTGCAGTGGAAATGAGAGCGTATTATGATGGAATTCGTAAGTGGCTTGCTAGTGACACCGAAGAAGAATGATGCTATTTGGGTCATTGTGGACCAATTCATCAAATCTACTCATTTTATTCCAGTGAGAATGGACTTCGGTTTGCCTAAGCTTGCTGAGTTGTACATTCAAGAAGTTATTCGTTTGAACGAAGTTCCTATGTCCATTATTCTCGATCGTGATCCACGCTTTGCATCCTAGTTTTGGAGGTCCCTACAAGAGGCTTTGGGAACTCGAGTGCACCTAAGTACTACTTTCCATGCTCAGACCGATGGCCAATCCGAAAGGGTTATTCAGGTAACCTTATTTCTCTTTTATCCATATGTATAATTTTTCTGTATCAATCCCGATTCTTTCTTTTAGATTCTAGAAGATATGCTCTGAGCATGTGTTATTGACTTCGAAAATACGTGGGAGAAATCCCTGCCTTTGGTCAAATTTGCTTACAAAAATAGCTACCAAGCCTCGATTCAAATGGTGAAGGCAAGGTATTAGGCCCAGACTTACTTAGGGAAACCGAAGAAAGGGTGACCACTATCTGTGATCGGCTTAAAGTTGCTTTCGGTCAGCAAAAAGCTTATGCTGATTTAAAAAGAAGAGACATTTAGTACGAGGTTGGTGAGAAATCTTTCCTTAAAGTATTTCCATGGAAGAAGATCCTTCGTTTTGGCAAGAAAGGGAAGCTAAGTCCTTGTTTCATTGGCCCATTTGAGGTGATCGAGAAAGTTGGACCTGTTGCTTACCGACTAGCTATCCATAAGGAGTTAAGTCGAGTTTATAATGTCTTTCACATGTCTATACTATAGAAGTACCGGTCCGATCCCTCCCATGTAATCGAGCCAGAGTCTATGGAGATTCAATCCAATCTAACGTACGAGGAGGAACCTGTACAAATTCTCGCACGAGAAGTCAAGAGGCTTCGAAACAAATCCGTGCCTCTAGTAAAAGTCTTTTAGAGAAGTCATTTGGCCAAGGAAGCAACATGGGAACCAGATCAGGCAATGTAAAAGCAGTACCCCCATCTGTTCAACTAGAGTGAAAATTCGAAGACGAATTTTCTTAGGGGGAGAGTTGTCAGATCCGAAAAACTGGCCTAGTCAGAATTTGGTTCCGGTGATCGGAAATTCTGTAACTTACTGAGCCGAATGATGTAATTTCTCAAACCTTTGTACTCTATTGTGAAGTAATGGAAGTGTTAAGTGTCTAAAAGTACTATTTTATTCACCTTTTTTACTCATATTATTGCTAGACTTAGGCTCATATTAGTTGCTTTATTAGCCATTCATGCATGTTTGCATTGTTTCCTTGGTGGTTAAGCTTGATTTCATATTTTGCTTAATTTTATGGAAAAAGGGTGCTGTCGATAGTTGTTTTTGTGTGTGTGCATAATCACTTGCCTAAGCAAGGCTGGAACCAGTTTCCAGGGCAGTGCATGAAGGAGATGCCGACGTAGTTGCCAGGGCAGTGCATGAAGGAGATGTCGAGCTAGTTGCCAGAGCAGTGGATGAAGGAGATGTCGAGCTAGTTGCTAGGGCAATTGTCGATAAGGGATAAGATGATATGGCAGCCGAAATTGATGACTAGATAAACCCAAGATGACATGGAGCAAAGTTAAATCCCAAAGGAGTTTGATTTCCATGAAGAGGTTAAAGAGAAATTAAATCCCAAGAAGATAGAAGAGGATCTAGAAGGAGTTTAAATATAATAAAGAATTATATTCTTTAAAAGTATTTAATTCCAACTTAAATTCCTCCTCAAGAAAGACTTTGACCTAGCCGTCAAACTCTAAGAGGTGCAAAAGGGGAGAGAAATCGGCAAGAATTTTTCAACTACTCTCCATCTTTTTCTTTCTTGCTCGATTAGGTTTATGGTAGGGATTCTTTGTTTTGTGTTCCTTTAGAACCTAGCCATGAACTAAATCTATTTGTCTAAGGTTATTATGTTTTGTGGTTGTGAGAAACAATTGGATTTTGTTTAGGTAATAAGAGTTTTGCACTTTCAATTCAAGGTTTACTCATTCTTGGTTTTTATTCTTGTTTGCGAGTGAATTGGGAGAGGATCTCATAACTCTATCTATTTATCTAATATCGGGAGAGTTAGATTCAAGAAACGAATGAGTATGGTCTTTATTCAATCTATTGATGGTGAAGATTAATCCGGCTTAGGAATAAGTTAAGGATTTCAACGGCTAAGAGGAACGCAAGATTGGTTGTTGTTCACCCTTGATTCACGCAGGGATGTATTGTCAAGGCATGCACAATTAGCTAGAGTTTTGACTTAGGGATAAGAAGAAACCATTGAAGAACGCTCTGCTGAACCTTGAAGTTGCTGCCCAGCCGCCCAAACAGTTGCCCAGCCAGTTGTCCATGCAATCGTCGATTAGTTGCCAAGGCAACCCAGCTGCACAAGTTGCCACGGCAACTGAGTTGCCCTTGCACTCTTTTACCAAGATGATCAAATTGGCTATCACACCTCAACTCACGATAACCTAGCCTATTCCCTCTCTTTTGATTACATCTTTATTTTATTTACTTGCTCTTTTATTTTATTCGTTAGTTAGAACTCCTACAATTATCAATTGTGTTTTTACTTTTACAGTGCAATAACTAAAGCAAAGTGGCCCAAACCAATCCCTGTGGAGACGATACTCGATACTCATATCACTTTATTACTTGTGACGTGTATACTTGCACCGTTTGCGTAGCACTCAATACGAGCAATAAGTTTTTGGCGCCATTGCGGGGGATTGGCAATAACAACTTTGTTTTTATTTTCTTGCACTTTTTATTTTATTGTTTAAGATTCGAAGGGTTAACAAACTTGGGTTTTGCATTGGTATATGACCAGGGCGAGACCAACTACACTAGAATATCCCTTTGATCTAGAAATCGAACGAACCTTGCAAAGACTCGGACAAAGGTTAAGAATAGCAATGGCTAATCAAGACAACAATATGAATGTCAATAACAACTAGGATGTTCCAGCAGGAGGTGGAGTGATTTTTGCACGAAATAGAACTATTCGAGACTATCTTGAGGAAGATCTCGAATGACTTAATCCAGGAGTTATCACACCTGAAATTGAAGCCGACCACTTTGAGTTGAAACCGGTGATGTTCAATATGATCAACACAATTGGTCAATTTGGCGGCTCAGCAACTGAAGATGCATGACAACATCTTAAATCTCTTCCTCGAGATTTGCAATTCATTCAAAATACAAAGAGTTACCCCCGATGTTTTACGATTAAGATTATTCCCATATTCACTGAGGGATAGGGCGAAAGCATGGTTGAATAGTATTCCTGCCGGATCAATAGGATCTTGGACCAATCTTTGTCGTGATTTCCTTGCTCGATTTAATCCTACAAATTTGACCGATAAGCTTCGTAACGAAATTACTTCTTTTCAGCAGGCAGATGACGAATCCATGTACGAGGCTTGGGAGCGATATAGAGAACTTCTACACAAATGCCCCTACAGGGATTCCAGTATGGACACAAGTGACAATTTTTTACAATGTTGTGAATACACCAACAAGGATGATGCTAGATGCCTCGACAAATAGCATGCTCCTAGACAAGTCGCCGAAAGAAGCAATGCAAATTCTGAACATGCTTGCCAATAATGATTATTAGTTTCCATCTGCTAGAATAGGGGGAGTTAGACGCCAAGGCACAATACATGAACTGGGATCATCAGATTCAATTTCAGCACAATTGGCTACTCTAACCAAGATGGTCCAGAACATGCAGAAACAAAACAACACACATGAGGTCAAGGTGGTAGATTCCTTTTGTGAGTTATGTGGTGGTAACCATAATTCTTCTAAATGTATGCAGAATTCGTAATCCAGCTTTTATGTGAGGAATTACAACCGGAACAACAATGTGATGTCCAACACATACAATCCAGCTTGGAAGAAGCACCCAAATTTTTCATGGAGTAATCCCAACAACGCTCTGAACCAAAACAATCAGAATGCACAAGCATCAGGATTCCAGCAGAATATGCCACAACAATAGTTGTCGCAGCAACAACCGACAACATCTAGTTCTTTGGAAAATTCTCTCAATGCTTTTATGTTGAAAACTGAATCTTATATGGCAGAGATTAGTAACTTTATAAAAAGAACTGATGCATTTATTAACAGGACCGAGATGAGATTGCAAAACCAAGAGGCGGCAATCAAATAATTGGAAACTCAAGTTGGACAATTTACTCAAAACCTGAATACTAAACTGCAAGGAGGTTTACCCAGCGATACTGAAGTCGCAAGAGGAACTAGACACGAGCAATGTAAGACAATCACCACTAGAAGTGGCCGACAACTTAAGGAGGCTCAAGCTCGCTCATCAAACAAAACTCCACAAAAAGAACAAGATAAACTTAGCAGCAAGGCCTCAGATGCTGAACCAGGAAATGCCGCGGCAACCAACGATAAGCATGCCGCGACAACCAACGATAAGCATGCCGCAGAAACCAATAATAGGAACGCCACGACAACCCTAGTTGACGATGCCTCGGCAACTCTAGTTGCTCCAGCAATGCCATCAATTCAGTTCCAAACCAATGAAAGGATTGAAGATATTCGACTTCCATCACTATTCCCACAAAGGTGAAGCGACAAAAGCAAGAATATCAATTCAAGAAGTTTCTTGATGTCTTAAAGCAAGTCCATATCAACTTGCTGTTGGTTAAGGCATTTGAACAAATGCCGAACTATGCCAAGTTTATGAAAGACATTGTATCCAAGAGAACAAGGTTATGAGAGTTTGAAACAGTTGCCGCAACAGAGGGATACATGGCCATATTACACAACCGCATGCCACCCAAGTCGAAAGATTTCAGAAATTTCACAATACCATGTTCTATCGGAAACCACTATGTTGGAAAAGCATTATGTGACCTTGGAGCAAGCATAAACTTGATGCCTAAATCGGTTTTCCAGAAACTAGGAATCATGAAGGCAAAACCTACAACAGTTATGCTACAACTAGCCGACATATCCTATGTGCATCCAGAGGGAAAAATCGAAGACATACTGATAAAAGTTGATAAATTTATTTTTCCCGATGACTTTATTGTTTTGGATTGTGAAGCAGATGAGTATGCACCTATCATTCTCGAGAGACCTTTCCTAGCGACAGGGAGAACCTTGATCGATGTTGAAAAGGGAGAACTCACAATGAGGGTGAATGAACAGCAAGTTAAACTAAATGTGTTCCAAACACTAAGGCATGCTGATGATCCGGAAGAATGCCAACTTCTTTATGCCACGACAGAGTTTGACTTTGACGAGGAATTTAGTTACCTCAGAAACTACATTGCCGATCAAGAGAAACCTGGGAAGTATGAAGAACCGATAGATGAGGAATAACAAGAAGAGGCGAATTGGTTAGTCAATCGACCAGGTACATACTTTGAGCCACTGGATTACTCAGATAAGGAAGGTAAACTAAAAAAACCCTCAATTGAACAACCACCGATTCTTTAGTTGAAACAATTGCCAGGGCAATTGAAATATGCTTACTTGGGAACCGATAATACATTGCCTGTAATTATTTCCCCTGAGTTACAGCTTGAGCAGGAAAAGAAGCTGATCTACATGTTGATGCTACACAAGAAGGCAATAGGGTGGACAATTGATGACTTGAAGGGAATTAGTCTGGCCGTGTCCATGCATAAGATTTTGTTAGAGGATGATCACAAACCTTCAATTGAGGCCCAGGGAAGACTGAATTATGCCATGATAGGGTTGTAATGAAAGAAATCATCAAATGGATTGACGTTGGCATCATATACCCCATCTCTGATAGTACATGGGTAAGTCCGGTACAATGTTTACCAAAAAGGGAGGTATAACGGTGGTAAGTAATGAAAATAATGAACTCATTCCAACCAGGACTGTGACCGGTTGGAAGGTTTGTATGGACTACCGAAAGCTAAACAAAGCCAGTAGGAAATATCATTTCCCATTACCATTTATTGATCAAATGCTTGACCATCTTGCAAGTAAACCCTTTTATTATTTTCTTGATGGTTATTCAGGTTACAATGAAATTGCCATAGCACTAGAAGATCAAGAAAAGACAACCTTCACATGCTCATACGGTACTTATGCTTTCCGAAAGATGCATGATGACACTCTTTTCAGACATGGTCGAAGACTTCCTTGAAATCTTCATGGACGATTCTTTCGTATTTGGTAATGACTTCGACAATTGCCTCAGCAATTTAGAGAATGTGTTGGTAAGATGTGAAGAATTCAATCTAGTCCTTAATTGGGAGAAGTGCCATTTTATGGTATATGAAGGAATCGTGCTCGGCCACAAGATTTCATCAAAGGGTATCGAAGTAGACAAAGCCAAGGTGGACGTGATTGAGAGATTGCCGCCGCTAAGTTCGGTTAAAGGAATTCGAAGCTTTCTTGGACATGCAGGTTTTTACAAGAGGTTCATTCATAATTTTTCTAAGATTACTAAACCATTGTGTAATTTGCTTGAACAGGATAAAGTCTTTAACTTTGATGAATCTTGCGCCCAAGCATTCGAAACCTTAAAGGAAAAGCTTACCTCGGCACCCATTGTCGTTCCACCCGATTAGACGCTACCTTTTGAGCTCATGTGTGATACAAGTGATTTTGCGGTAGGAGCAGTCCTAGGCCAACGCACATGTAAGACCTTTCATGTGATATACTATGCTAGTAAAACTCTTAATAGCGCTCAAGTGAATTACACAACAACAGAGAAAGAGTTACTAGCAGTAGTTTTTGCATTTGACAAGTTTCGATCCTATTTGATTGGTACAAAGGTAATTGTTCATACTGACCATTCGGCAATTAAGTATCTATTTGCTAAAAATGATGCCAAACCTCATTTGATTCGTTGGATATTGCTTTTACAAGAGTTTGACATTGAAATTAAGGACATGAAAAGAACAGAGAATCAAGTTGTCGATCACTTGTCACGCTTAGAACGTAATAGGGAGGAGGACGCGGATTTAGAGATATGCGATGCATTTCCGGATAAGCAACTGTTAGTTACCTTGGCAACCCCTGATGCCTCGGCAACTCCAGATGCGCATGCCGTGGCAACTCCTAACATGTATGCCTTGGCAACCACCGATGCGCATGCCTCGGCAACCCTTGACACCTCGGCAACCCTCGACACCTCGGTAAACCTTGATGCCTCGACAACTCTAGACGCGCATGCCTCGGTAACCCTTGACGCCTCGGCAACTCCAGATGTGCATGCCACGGCAACTCTAGACGTGCAAACCTCGGCAACCACGGAAGTAGTTGCCATGACAACCACAAATGCCTCGACAATACCCTGGTACGCGAATTTGGTTAATTTTTTTGTTTGTGATATTTTACTTTATGGCCTTACTCATCAAGGAAAGAAGCGGTTCCGCCATGATGCTAAGCATTATTTCTGGGACGAGTCTCTTCTGCTTAAACAATGTGCAGATAAGATTATACGCCGATGTGTCCCTGAAGAGGAGCAGCAGAATATACTCCGGTAATGCTATTCTTCACCCTATGGAGGATATTTTGGAGAAACACGTACCGCGGCCAAAGTCTTGCAATCCGGTTTGTATTAGCCAACACTGTACAAAGATGCCCAAGAGTTTTACAAGTAATGTGATTGTTGCCAGAGGACGGGCAATATCTCTATACGACATGAGATGCCACTCCAAAACATCCTCGAGGTGGAATTGTTCGATGTATGGGGGGATCGATTTTATGGGACCTTTCCCATCTTCATTCAGGAACCTCTACATTCTACTTGCCATCGGTTATGTGTCTAAATAGGTTGAGGCAGCTGCAGTTCTTGCCAACGATTCCAAGACTGTGCAACAATTATTGCAGAAAAATATATTTACATGGTTTGGGATACCGAGAGCAATTATCAGTGGTGAAGGGAAGCACTTTGACAACAGACTTATTGCCAGGATGTTGCAACGCTTCGGCGTGCCACACAAAATTGCCACGGCATATCATCCACAAACTAATGGGCAAGCAAAAATTTCTAACCGGAATTGAAGAATATCCTCGAGAAGGTTGTCAATCATTCCCGAAAAGATTGGTCTTCAAGACTAGACGAAGCACTTTGGGCAATCAAGACCGTGAACATGGATTGGAAAAGTGCCAGACAAAAACGTTTACTAGATCTCAACGAGATAGAAGAATTCTATGCACTCGCCTATGACAATGCACGAATCTACAAGGAGAAAACAAAGCAATGACACGACAAGAAACTATTGTCGCGGCAATTCATGCTAGGGCAACTAGTTCTCTCATTCAATTCTCGGCTGAAACTTTTCCTGGGAAAACTGAAATCAAGATGGTCGGGACCATTCAAAGTTGTCAAACCGTTCTCCCATAGTGCCGTGATAATCAAGTCCACCACTGACGAACATGAATTCAAAGTTAATGGACAAAGATTGAAGCACTATAACGGTGCCCATGTGGAATTAACAAAGAAATGGTCACCTTAGGAGATGCATGATCATGCTCTCCTTTCGATATTTTCTTTTTCTTTTTATTTGTTTTGAACTTATTATTTTGGTTTATATTTATTTTATTTCGGTTATTCTTAGGATAGATTTATTTATTTTTTTAGGTTAAAACTACATCTTTCTTTCATCTTTATTTAATTATTTTGAATTTTAGGTTTAAGAATTTCTTTTCACATATTTATTTATTTCTTTTTATTTTATTTACTAGTTTATTTTTATTTTTATTTTTAATTCTTATTCTATTTGTTTTTTGAATTATAGGAAAAGAGTTCAAGATAAAAGGGAATTTGATTCAAGAAGAAAGTTTCTTCAACAAGGAAACCATTGGGCTAAATCTAAGGTTTATATTAAGTCTCCAATTTACCCTAATTCACCCACATGGCCGGCAAACCCTTCCCCTTCTCCAAATTTCTTTTGCCGCCCCTTCCCCCAATTAAAACCCTTGTTTTCTTTCTTTCCAATCAATCTCACCCACCATATTTACTGCCTATCATTTCTATTTAACCCATCACCCTTAACTTCCAAGAAACCTATTCCTACTTTTCACCTTGCAACTCTTTAGTTTCTCTTGCTTTCTTTTCTTTGTTTCTACCAAACTCACAACCAAGATCATCCATGGCATCCAAAATCAAGTTTTTAGTTTACCCAAGTTCTTCCAAAGAAACAAGTTACAAGAAGTTTGCTACACCGACGGTTCAAGAAAGATTTCACTCCAAGTTTGAAAGCTGGAAGATTTGCGAAGAACAAGGCTTCGAAGTCTCCAACTCTCATCAATATTTCGGCCTTGAACCATTCATCTTCCAAAGGATTGCACATCAAAAGTGGCAAATCTTTTTCCATCAATCGGAACCGGGTAACATCTCATGGGTAAGAGAATTATATGCTCACTCACCTAACTCGAATAATCCTTATGTTTTTTGTTCGTGACAAGGCTATACTCATAAGCCCCAAAAGTATCAACACCTTTTACGGGCTCTACGTTGAGAAGGACGATCATCAAGCCTTTGTTGATCAACTCACGCACAAGCAACTCGACAAGGTGCTTCAAGAACTCACTCTACCGGGGACTCATTGGAACGACGGTAAATATAAGGGCACGGTAAATTGCCTTTGGCTTAAAACCGAGGCAAAATTATGGAATAAGTTTGTTAAAACTTCTTTAATGCCCACCACACACAATACTATCGTTGATACACCTCGTCTTTTGCTCATACATTCTATTTTTCATAGTCGTATCATTAACATTGAAAAAATTATTTGTGATGAGATTTTTGTATGTAGCAAAAAAGATAAGGGTTCTTTTTTCTTCCCTTGCTTAATTTCCAATCTTTGCAAGGAGATGCATGTCCCAAGTGAGTCAACCAATGAAAAGGCCCTACCAAAGTTCGGCTGGAATTGAGCACAAATCCAAAAGCTAATGGGAGAGGCACCGGTAAAATCCCCAACGCCTTCAGTTGCCGCGGCAACTCCTAATGCCCAAGCAACTGATGCCCGAGCAACTCGGCCAGCAACCCTAAGACAACTTGAAATACTCTTACAACCATTGGAGAACTGCCTTAGGTAAATTGAAGACCGGTAACTAATGTTCATGTCGTACATGAAGGATCACAACAATGCCATCACCCAAGTCATCCTGGAAAAGTACCCAGACAGCCGCGTGTCGTTCCTCATCTTTCCTGCCGAAATCCTTACCACGGAAACCAATGAAGCAGTTGCCACGGCAACCGCAACAGATGATGCCAAGGTAAGCTATATTGCGCCTGCCCAAGCAGTTGCCACGACAACCAACACTGAAGATGCCGCAACAACCAAAGCTAAAGACGCCAAGAAAACCACTGCAAAAGCCAAAGGTAAAGTGCCTATGCCTGAACCAACTCGTACTAAATCATTGTCTGATTTTTTAAATTCAGACGAGTCCTCTATTGCACCAACGAAGACCACACCAGTCGAATCCTCCAAGCCCAAGCGAAAAGCCAATGAGATTGAGGAATAGGATGATAAGGACACCCTCGTACGAGGATCGATTCCACGATCAGAAACAAGGAAGCAACCACCGCGTTCAAGCAAAAGAATCAAGACACCGACCAAAAAGAAACTAATCATCCACGACGACGAGCTCTCGGAGTAAGTCATCCTTTGCATTTTATTTTTTTTCTCTTTCTTTTTATTTTTCTTTGCTTTGCATGCATTGAGGACAATGCCTCGCTCGAGTTAGGGGGGATTGTCACTAGTTAGTTATCATGTTTAGTTGTATTCATCTTAAGTATTGCATTTAGGATACATAAATTGCTTGCCATGCCTTTAGTTGGAACAAGAATTGCCTAGATTTGATGAATATCCGATGATGACATTGCCAATGCACTTAATTGATAGAACTTTTTATTCTAGGATAAATGTGGAAACACTTAGAATCTTACTATGATGCTAAACTTGATAAAACACTGTTGTGGCTTGATTGATTTAAGGAATTCTAGCGAACTTAGGTTGATAGTTAAAAAATTGGGGGATTAGAATAAAAATTGGATGAATGCTAGAGGTGCCCGAAATTGGCTCTAGCATGTGCTTAAAATTGATCGCTAGAGGTGCCCAAAATCGGATCTAGTCGAATAAAAAAATTATTAACTTAAGAAAACAAAAAAACACTAGAGGTGCCCGAAACTGGCTATAGTTAAAACATGTTAAAAGAACCCAATGAAGTAATTTGAAAACCTCTTGTTTGCATAGAATCCAAAAAATCAACTTGCACACAACTCCGCACACACTCACAAGCATTATAGTTTGATTCCGAGTAACTCCTAAGTTTTCCGAAAAATGAAAAGCCAAACATACTTTGTGCCACAGTTCTGAGGATTGAAATTAAGTTCGAAGCTAAGTTTGTGAAAATTGAAGTCTTGGCGGGTAATTATTAGTTTGTATTGCTTAAGGACAAGCAATAGTTCGAGTTTGAGGGCGTGTTAAGTGTCTAAAAGTACTATTTTATTCACCTTTTTACTCATGTTATTGCTAGACTCAGGCTCATATTAGTTGCATTATTAGCCATTCATTCATGTTTGCATTGTTTCCTTGGTGGTTAAGCTTGATTTTATATTTTGCTTAATTTTATGGAAAAAGGTGCTGCCGATAGTTTTTTTTGTGTGTGTGCAAAATCACTTGCCTAAGCAAGGCTAGAACCAGTTGCTAGGGCAGTGCATGAAGGAGATGTCGAGCTAGTTGCCAGGGCAATTGTCGATAAGGGATAAGATGATATGGCAACCGAAATTGATGACTAGATAAACCCAAGATGACGTGGAGCAAAGTTAAATCCTAAAGGAGTTTGATTTCCATGAAGAGGTTAAAGAGAAATTAAATCCTAAGAAGATAGGAGAAGATCTAGAAGGAATTTAAATATAATAAAGAATTATATTCTTTAAAAGTATTTAATTCCAAATTAACTTCCTCCTCAAGAATGACTTTGATCTAGCCCTATAAATTGAGGACCAATACGTCAAACTCCAAGAGGTGCAAAAGGGGAAAGAAATCAGCAATAAGCTTTCAACTACTCTTCATCTTTTTTTTCTTGCTCGATTAGGTTTATGTTAGGGATTCTTTGTTTTGTGTTTCTTTGGAACCTAGCCATGAACTAAATCTATTTGGCTAAGGTTATTATGTTTTGTGGTTGTAAGAAACAATTGGATTTTGTTTAGGTAATAAGAGTTTTGCACTTTCAATTCAAGGTTTACTCATTCTTGGTTTTTATTCTTGTTTGTGAGTGAATTGGGAGAGGATCTCGTAACTCTATCTATTTATCTAATATTGGGGGAGTTAGATTCAATAAACGAATAAGTATGGTCTTTATTCAATCTATTGATGGTGAAGATTAATCTGGCTTAGGAATAAGTTAAGGATTTCAACGGCTAAGAGGAGCGCAAGATTGGTTGTTGTTCACCCTTGATTCACGCATGGATGTATTGTCAAGGCATGCACAATTAGGTAGAGTTTTGACTTAGGGATAAGAAGAAACCGTTGAAGAACGCTCTGCCAAACCTTGAAGTTGCTGCCCAGCCACCCAAACAGTTGCCCAGCCAGTTGCCCATACAACTGTCGATTAGTTGCCAAGGCAACCCAGCTGCGCAAGTTGCCACGGCAACTGAGTTGCCCTTGCACTCTTTTACCAAGACGATCCAATTGGCTATCACACCTCAACTCACGATAATATGGCCTATTCCCTCTCTTTTGATTACATCTTTTATTTTATTGCTTTCTAGTTTAGTTGTTAGTTAAAACTCCTACAATCTTCTACTTGTGTTATTTTACTTTTACAGTGCAATAGACTAGATTCTTGAAGTGGCACCAATCCTTGTGGAGACGATATCTTTTATACTATAACTTGCAATGTGTACACTTGCACAATTGCAGAGCACTTATTACGCGCAACAAGGTGGAGAGTATACATGGACTACAAGAGAACAAGGAAGAGAGATACCTCCACCATGGTAACACAAAAGGGAGTAGCTGCGAGCACATTGGCCCAATTCGTTTTGGCCAATATTGTCACTCAATGGAGGGTGCAGATGGACTATAAGAAGTATCGAAAACGACCCTCCTCAAGTTTTCTCATATATGCAGTAACATTAGAAGATGCATGAAAATGCTCTTTCTAATAATTTTTAATTTTTGGAACTTTATTTTATTTTCGGTTATTTTTTTCTTTATTTGTTTTTGGAATTTTTAGGAGATATTTTATTTTATTTGTCATCATTATATTTAGTTTCCAGGTTTTCTTTGTTTTCTTTTCTTTTCTACATTAAGACTAACAACCACCATGCTAAGAAAATTCTCTACCGAGTACTTACCACGGCAACTACTCCGATAACTACCTCAGCAGTTGCCACAGCAATAGAAATTGACGATGCCCAGGCAACAGCAATGGCTTCGGCAACTACTGATCCCATGCAAGTGAACCTGCCTCGACAAACATGGATCAAATCAAAGCAATGCTATTCACGCGGTACCAGCCACAAGCATTCAACCACCGACCAAAAAATGAATCAAGCAAACAGCACGAAGGAAACTTATCACTCTAGGTGACGACCTCTCTGACTAACTCATTTCATTTATTTTCTTTTAAATTTTGTTTTACTTTTACATGCATTGAGGACAATGCTTTTCTCGAGTTTGGAGGGTGTTGATTTCTAGTTAGTTTCATGTTTAGTTGCATTCATCTTTAGCAATCACATATAGGTTGCATGTGTTACTTGCCGTGCCTTTGATTGGATTTAATTGCTTAAGACTTGTTGAATATCCAATGATGAATTTTTGCCACTGCACTTAGTTGAAAGAACCTTTAATTTTAGGATTGCATGAAAATAACTTAGAATTTTACTATGATGCTGCATTTTTTTTACACGGTTGTGGCTTGTTGATTGAAAGAAACTTAGTGAACTTAGGTTGCTTAAAATTTGGGTAAATTTAAAGTTGAAAATTAAAAGTTAAATTCTTGCTAGAGGTGCCCGAAACTGGCTCTAGTAGTTAATGCACATTAAAGAATCGCTAGAAGTGCCCGGAATTGGCTCTAGTGAAAATAAAAATAAATGCCCCGGTAATTAAATTGATAAAAACCTATTGTTCACATAGAATCTTGAAAATCAACTTGTACACAACTACGTACACACATTGTCACGAGCATTATAGTTTGATTCCGGGTAATTTTTGTAGTATCCGAAAAATTAAAAGGTGATCATACTTTGTGCCACGGTTCCGAGGTTTGAATTCAAGTTTGAAGCATGTCTTTGATAATTAAAGTCACCAGATCTAACGGCTGGGGAGCCGGCTGCGCAAAGACAAACAAAGAGGATTATGGTTTTTGTTTAATTAGAGTTGGGCCTTATCGGGCCACGTGTAATTTAAAAACTTGGTCCGTTGTTTTATTTATGTTAATGGGCTGTTATATATAATGTTTTGTTTTTTTAAAATATTTAAATAGACTGATAATTTTAATAAACTTGAGCTTTTTAATTTAAATTGGGCTGATACTTATCTAATTGAGTTTCTATTTAATTACTACTTTATATATTTTTGTATTTTTTGGTTGATATACATATAAAAGAAGATTGGGCCCTTTATTTATATAATATGTATGGACTGGTATATATATAGAGAGAGATTGGTGGCTTTTTAATTTAACAAAGATTGTACTTTGAAATGAATAATAATTATAACTACAAAAACGGATAACAATATTAATAAACAAATAAAGGTAATAAGGAGATAGTGAAATAATACTCATATTATTTTTAAATTTTTTAATGATAATCATATATATAATTAAGGGGCTGATTATATATAGGCCCTTATTTAATTATACTAGTAGTAATTTAAAATAGAAAGCCCTTTATTAACAAAAAGAGTAAAACGGGTCAACCACGAATAAAATTAGCGATTACAATATATATATATATATATTAGATACAAATTGTCCATGTGATAATTATATATATATTTACAACGTATTTTAAATATTATACATGTTAGATTTCATCTCAAATTTAAAATGTTTTGAAGTTTAATGAATATCAGATAAGGGTGTTCATAGTTAACGTTGTATTTTGGTTAATCTTAATGAGATGTACGTGTTATCCTTAGATATTATCATATAATTACAGTAAGAGCAAAACTTACAAGTTAACCATCGTATTATGTTGGTTAACCATGAACACCCCTGATATCACATATGTACTAGGACAGCTACAGGTGATCATCTAGTATGACCGAAAAAAAGGATTTTCCTAAAGAAATCTCCCCCCTTTATTCTGGATCATATACAAAGAGTTACTATTAAGGTTTTGGGTGGAGAAAATATTGCGTACCAGCTGACATGAAAGCATTAAAGGAAGATGCATATGCTAAAGGTAGAAGACTTTCTGCGGTAGCAGAAGTATTAGCAGTTGTTGTTGTAGCAGCCATTGCTAGAGCAGCAGCAGCAGCAGCAGCAGCTTCCATTTGATTTGGTTGCAAATGTGTTTCCCTAGAGGAGCACTCGCCTATTGCTTGATCAGGGCCTTGGTCATATAGAATACCCTTAAACACATGCCCTTCAATATTCGCACTTGCCTGATAAGCATACTGATCACCTTCGTCTGCGACGGAGCTCACTCGAACACATCGAAACATCGCCGGAGAAGTCACCTCAGCCGGAAAATTCCCCACTTTTAACCCTAAAAAAGGACACCCAAAAGTATGGGAAATTCAAATTACTCAAACTAACTTCACAACAGAGAAAAAACAAACAGCTGCTAGGGCTAGGGTACCTGAAGAAGGATTTTGTCCAAGTCTTTTAGGGTTAAGCTGTGATGGAACAGAAGAGATTTGTGGGTGCCTTTGACGGCGTCTATAGGCCGGAACCCAAGTGCTGTTGACATGAGTTTGGCATTGGAATCCTTTGGTTCTGCAGCAGGTTCGGCACCTCAGGAATCCACAATCTTTCTTAGCTTTGTTGCCACACTCTTGACACCTCGTGCTGCCTCCAAATCCTGCTTGCCTCGGCATCATCATCGTTCATTTAAACACTTACACAAAACCTTTTGGGGGTTTCAATCCAGTTTCCAAAGTCTGATCTTCGAGCTTCTTCTTTTGTACACCAACTCACAAGGGTCTTGAATTTGATCGAGTCTGTGTTTATGGGATTTTAGATGTGAGTTTTTAAGTTCATAGCTGATGTGATTTCATGGGGTTTCTGGATTTCTGGTTTGAGGTTATAAAGCTGTGAAAGCAGTAAAAGGAGGGTCTTCATTTTGGTCTCTCATGGAAAACTAGAATCGGAGCAAAGGAAAGTTGAGTTGAGGTATTGTCAGATTCTGAAGTTACGGGGGCCCTTAGATTATTTTTCTTTGTGCGGTGTGGCGTACTGCAACAACTATGTATTGAATTAATGACATCGGATAATCAGATCTTAATTTCATTAAAAGAACCCTGAAATATTCTAATTATAAATGACGATTAATATTATTAAAAAAATATTATTGTCTTTTTATAATTCTATATATGAAATATTAAAATAAAACCATTAAAAAGCACCGTTTAAATTTTGAAAGAAAAATATTGACACAAATTTGTGTAAATTTCAGCCTTTCAATATTAGGTTTTAAGTTAGAGTTTAAGATTTAGATGTTTAGGTCGTAAGGTGTAGAATTTAGAGTTTATAGTTAGAATTTGGAGTTTAAGACTTATAATTTATAGTTTAGGATTTAGGTTTTAGGGTTATGGCTTTAAGTTTTAGATTTTTTAGTTTAAATATATAACCCTTATTTAAATACATAAACAATAAATAAAAAGATACATAAATTTGTATAAACTTTAGTTTATATAAGATTGTTAAATTTAGGGTTTAGAGTTTAGATATGGGTTTAGGTGGTAGGTATAGAATTTTAAGTTTAAGGGTAAGAGTCTAGGTTTTAGAAATTTAGATTTAAGATTTTAAGGGTTCTATAATATTTGTTTTAGGAAAAAAACTTTGATACACAATCTTCTTGTTGTAAGATTTAGAATTCAAGATTTAGTGTTAGGTTTTAGGTTTAGAAATTTAGATTCTAAACCCTACCACTTAAATCACTAAACTAAAAGCATAAACCCCTAAATAACTCTGCATGTGCAAACTTTGATTTCCACCGCCAGTATATAGGATAATAATACAAACCTCCAATCCTAAAATCTAACTCTTAAGATTTTAAAAACAAAATCTAACTCTTAAATCCTAAACCCTAAACTATGACCTCAGTTTATAACTTCTAAACCCTATAATATAAACTTCTAAACCCTAAATTGTTTATATCCAAATATTGTACCCCTCAACTTTTTCTCTACTATCCACTATGTTGAATAATTTCCACTTATCAAGGGATCTCGGCTAAGCCACTAGTTGTCACTTTACATATCAATAAAATTTCAAATTGATTAGTAAACTTTAAATTTGTTTCAATCCAATCCTCAAATCCAAAGTGTAAATATTTTGGTTGCCCTCCCAATTGACTAATCTAAATCGATCTCTATCGCACACCTTACTTTGGTGGGTGAATCTCCAGCAGAGATTTTCTGAATACACAATAACTCAAACTCGGGACATGCCTAAACGATACTAAACTACTTACCACTTGGACCAGCCATATTGGTAAAATATTTTAATTTTTTATTTGTTATGTTCTTCTTTATGATAATTAAATCCTTACAAAAAAGTTGTTTATATAATATAAAAATATATTTTCCCTGGAAGGGTGTGGGGAATCTGGTGTTCTTAATGGGTTGTTTCTGCATTTCGGGTGTTGGGGACAACATGAAAGAACAATGGTTCTCTTACACGTTTTGGTAGCTTTTGTCGAGATCTGGACATGGAAGAACAATGGTTCTCTTACACGTGTTTCTAGCTTCTGTGGGGATCTAGGAGTGGAAACTGTCATTGCTGTTGTTAAGAACATGGGAAATGTTTCCAAATATTTGATGACGACAAGGAAGAAGAAAATGCATCACCCGAAGTATTTGTCTTAGGTAATATTTTGTGTCTTATATTATAACTTAAATTTTTATTATTTTGTGAGAATTTGTGTCCGCTTCATTTTAATCCCACCTTAAAAATGTTTCATCCTAGAATTTTTCGTAAGTGCATACATTCTTGGAGCTAACAACTTTTATATATACGGACATTCCTTAAACCAATATTTAAGGATTTATCAACCCTATACCTTCATATCTGGTTGATGCATTATAAATTATAACCTTGATTTCGATGTAAAATAAATGAGAAGCAATACCAACAAGTCTTGGGTGCATTAGTAAGGCACAATGCACTCCTATAGAAAGAAGGTGAGTTCAAACTTTGAAAATAACATTATTGGGAGATACAGTCTCGCACTCCGAACATGGACCACAAAACGAACTTGCATATTACAAAAAAAATGAAGAGCAGTCTAGTAGGAGACTATAAACATTAAAGTTTGATTTTATATAGGATTAATTTGAATCGATCATTTCGAGTCAAATGAGTCTGAGTTTGGTTTCTAATCTAGGTTTTTGAATATTTTTAGTTCAAATTAATCAGGTTCGGATCATTTCAAATTTAAATCATTTTTGTTCGAGTAAGTTTGATTTATGTCATGAGATCCACTAATTGGCCAAGGATATTCATGTACTCTATCTTGAATGAGTTCGAACCCTGACATTTGTCGTGGAAATGTAATATATCTCTATTTAATAAAAAAACAAAAAAACGATTTTTTCATAATTAAATCAGATTAATCTAGGTTCAGGTTCAGGTTCAAATTGATTAGATCACATTTTTTTTTCAAATTTGGATCAAAATCTACAAGTATATATCATGCAATACATATTTCTTTCCGGAAATAAACGGAATCTAATCCAGGCCAATGCTGACTGTTGAGTTGCTTTTGAATCTTTTGTATTAAATAGAGGTATAGGGAGGGCAGGGTAAGAATAATAATCCATGAACCAGTTGGGGGTGCTGGGACAACGAATTGACCATTCTCTTATCTCCTTCCGGTCATAAAGATGTTGGATTTGGCCCCAATCTTGGCTCATTTTTTACTTGAATTGCTCGACACCTGGCAGATAGAAGCAGAGCTTGTAGCTCGATGGCCCTCCTCAGGATAATTCGACTAGATATACATATAGGTGTTAGAAAGGGTGTTGATTGGATAGTGGAACCGACCTTATCTCAAGGACATATTAAGGCTTCAATATTTGTTTTTTTTTTTTCATCATTATAGATTGGTTGGTTGACTTGAGTGGAATGTGTGTACGGAATGTATGTTTGAAAATGCCATAAAACTAAAACAAAAACTTAAAATATGGAACTCCATAAAACTAAAAATCCCATTGCCAAGAGTGTTACTGTTCTCAAACTAGAAAACTAAATCGTTGAGATTGTATGTGGTTAGCCATGAATACATGCAAAATACTCTTTGTTCAATAATCATCCAGGACATAAAATCTAAGATATTCAAATAAATGGCACATTGTCTGCATAAAAACTTTGACACTCTTTCAGAAGTCAGAACATAAAACCTATGGTCTTCAAAAATAAATGATGCATCAACATGATGAAGACTTTGCATGTCTGATTAACATAAAAACGTAAGAAACATTCTTTCATGTGCATGTATGTGATATCCATCCCCATTATGCGATGAAAATACTTTAAATATCTCATTCGTGCCATTAAAACAATTTTCACCTTCTCTCCGAAAACAGGATCAGTGACAGGCTCCTCTGCAGGAACTTGCTTGAGGAGCACATTTCCCCTAGTTGCACGAAATAAAATCCTCTCAAATGCCATAGACTTTTCCCTAGGAACAAGACCAGTAATAAACCCCAATTTCACTTGTTTGGATAAATCTGTTGAGGTTTCCTGCAAACAACATGGAGATTTTTATAAGTGAAGGTTGACATTATAGATAGATTAGATAGTACATTATGCTCAAAGAAAGATGGTGCTGTACTTTTTCTTGCAGTAAATGAGTTTCAATGGATTCGTTGTTCATTTGCTGTGACCCCATTTCTCTCTGCTGAGCAGTAGCAGTGCGTTGAGCAGACGCAAAAATTCACCAGCCTAAACAGAAAAACAAGTTAGCAATTTATGCAACAATTATAAAGCAAGCTAAAAGCGAATGAAACTTTGAAAAGAGATACCCACCTGATTGTGGAGAGCGTGAAAAATATTTTTTTAAGAAAAAAACTTGATGTACAAATGAGACTGAGGTAATTTCAAATTCAATTCTATTCAGATTCTATAAAAACTACGGTATTAAATCAACTTTTAACAAAGATAACATGAAATAACAGTGTTTATCACTTTATTGACTCTATCCAATTAGTAGTCCAGTCTCAACTCTGAATTGTTTTACTCATCCAAATATATATAGCCTTACTGCAAAAGTTGGCAACTTTTCAACAGCCATGTGTGTTATATAAAAATATTAGTAGGAACTAGAAAGTGAACCATCACAAAATCACCTGATTGGGGCAGCAAACAAGGCAAACCTTTTGCAAAACAAGCTTATACTCAAGCAGCTCATTATAACCACGTTGCAACTTTTCACCATTTGCATTCATTTCAATCAGCTCCGCCTCAAGTTCTCCAAGTTTCACCTAAAATTAACAAATAAAAAATGAATTCAAGAAGAAAAAAAGAAGAAAAGAAAGCATTTCTAGGCAATAGATGTTGGATTTCAGAAAAGAAAAGAAAGCATTTCTTGGCAATAGATGTTGGCACTGAAATCACGTTTCACAAGACGCGACTTTTGTGTAATTCTGTTGTTAAAACAAGGCTCGATAAGCATGTTTATGCTGAATTTTCATAGTGTTGGGAAATAAGTTTTCGTAGGTATGTACTTTTACATCGTACTATTGATACATCTCTTGAAAATGGTATGAAAATCGACGTGTATAATGCATTTCGAAGACCGTAGAAATTGCGTTAAAAACGCTATATTACCATGTTTCTTTGCATGAAGAACAAGAAAACTTGGGTCGGTAGTCATGTTTTAGTCGATATTGTGCTACGTTGCGGGTTATTTTTCCGTGTTAATTAACTTTCACGTCGTAGTATGGGAACACATGCTTACAATTATTCAAAAAAACGGAGCGTATAAGGCACCCTAAAGGATGTAGAAATCGCGTTAAAAACGCTATTTAGGCTTGTTCAAAAGCCTTGAAAACCTGGAAACATGGGTTGTAGTAAATTGGAGTCGATTTTGTGGTACGTTGGGGGATATTTTTTCTTGTTATTTAACTTTCACGTGGTAGTTCGGGAACACATGCTGACAATGGTTCAGAAATCGGAGCGTATAAGTGTTGCGCGTATTGAGTGCTTCGCAATTGGTGCAAGTGTACACGTCGCAAGTTATAGTATAGAATAGATATTCTCTCCACAGGGATTGATGCTACTTTTGGATTCTAACTTCTTGCACTGAAAGTAAAAACACAAATTGATGATTGTAGGAGTTCTAATTAACAAGTAAAACAAAAGAGCAATTAAATAAAAGAAAGATGTAATCGAATAAGAGAGAGTAGGTCGGGTTATCATGAGTCGTGGTGTGATAGTTGAATGGACCGTCGAGGTAATTGAGCGTTGAGTAGCTCAATTGATCATCAATTGAATCTAGTCGGATTGCCTGGGCAATTCTGCAATTGCCTGGGCAATTGGGAATGGAGTGGTTGCTTGGGCAATTGGGCGATAACCTTCAAAGTTCGCGAAGCGTTCTTCAATGGTTTCTTGTTATCCCAAACTTGAAACACAGTTAATTGTGCATGCCTTGATAATACTTCCCTGCGTGAACCAAGGGTGGACAACAACATGTCTTGCACTCCTTTTAGCCGTTGAAATTCGCAACTTATCCCTAAGTCGAATTAGTCTTCACCATTGATTGATTGAATAAAGACCGTGCTCATTCGTTTCTTGAATCTAACTCTCCCGATATTAGATAAATGGATAAATTCACGAGATCCCCTCCCAATTCACTCGCAAAATTAAGAACCAAGAATGAACAAACTTTGAATTTAAAATTGCAAACTCAAATACCTAAACAAATCCAATCATTCTCACAATCACAAAAACACAATAACCCAAGCCAAATAAAATTATTTCATGACCGGGTGTAAAATAAACACAAGATAAAAACTCCCTAGCATGAATCTAATCGAACAAAGAGGAAGAAGATGAAGATGTCGAACAATCCCCTAGTCGAATTCTCTCCAAGTCGAACATGCCTTGAAGTTGGCGGCTAGGGCTTGTATTTATAGGAGATGGATAGGTCAAAGTTTTTCTTGAGGAGGAAGTTAAGTTGGAATTAAATAGATTAAAATATATAAATTTCTTTTATTATTATATTTTTATTCCTCCAAAAACTCTTCATAAAACTCTTAGAATTTAATCTCCTTTTGATCTCTGCATGGAACTCCAACTCCTTTGCTTCACACCATTTATCTTGAACATGTTGGATTTATCTAGTCATCAAATCGGCTGCCACTTCATCTTATCCTCAATTGCCTTGGCAATTTCCCGATTGCTTGGGCAATTAGTTCCTGCGCACAAAAACACACCAAAGCAGTATCTTTTTCCACAAAAACCACCAAACTATGTAATCAAGCTTAACAATGAAAAGAAACATGAATTAATGTATGAATGACTAATTATGCAGCTAATATGATCCTAAGTCTAATAATAATATGAGTAAAAAGGATAATAAAAATAGTACTTTTGAACACTTAACACACCCCCAAACTCAAACTATTGCTTGTCCTCAAGCAATGCAAACTAACAATTACCTGCCAAGACTTCAATCATCAAAGACATGCTTCAAACTTGAATTCAAACCTCAGAACTGTGGCACAAAGTATGATCACCTTTTGAATTCCGTGGCACAAAGTATGATCATCTTTTGAAATTTTTGGATGGCACAAAAATTACCTGGGACCAAACTATAATTCTTGTGACAATGTGTGTGTGCGTGGTTGTGTACAAGTTGATTTTCAAGATTCTATGTGGACAATAGGCTTTTATCAATTTAATTATCGGGGTATTTTATTCATCTTTTTACTAGAGCCAATTTCGGGCACCTCTAGTAAAGCAAGCAAATTTTTTTTGTTGACTAGAGCCAATTTTGGGCACCTCTAGCGATATTTTTAATGTGCAACTACTAGAGCCGGTTTCGGGCACCTCTGGCGAAATCAACTTTTAATTTTCAATTTAAATTTACCCAAATTTTAAGCAACCTAAGTTCGCCAAGTTTCTTTCAATCAACAAGCCACAACCGTGTTCATAATATTTAGCATCATAGTAAAGTTCTAAGTTCTTTTCATGCAATCCTAAAATTTGAAGGTTCTTTCAATCAAGTGCAGTGGCAAAAATTCATCATTGGATATTCAACAAGTTCAAGCAATTAAATCCAATCAAAGGCATGACAAGTAACATATGCAACCTATATGCTATTACTAAAGATGAATGCAACTAAAAATGAAATTAACTAGAAACAAGCACCCCCCAAACTCGAGAAAAGCATTGTCCTTAATGCATGCAATTTTAGAAAAGTAAAAAATGAACTAAAATGCAAATGGGTTAGTTGGAAAGGTCGCCACCTTGAATGATGAGCTTCTTTCGGGCCGTTTGCTTGATTCTTTTTCGGAGCGTGGTGGTTGGATGCATGTAGCTGGTGGTGTGGCTGGATCATTTTCAACTTCATCGCGTGCTTCACATTCTTCATCAATCTCTTTAGCATGTGCGGCAGTTGCCAAGGCATCTTCGGTTACTGAGGCATCTTCGGGTGCAGTGGATTGTTTTGATGTTTTTGGCAATGGATGATCTTGTGGTTGTGGTTAGAAACAAAAACAAAAATAAAAGAATCCTAGAATCAAAAATAATAAATAAAAAATTGTCCGAATTAAAAATAAAATAAAAACGGGAGATAATAAAAAAATTACTAAAGGAGAACATATTTATGCATCTCCTAAAGTGACCACTTCTTTGTCGCACTCAACATGGGTGCCGGCATAGTGCTTTAATCTTTGTCCGTTAACTTTGAATTCATGTTCGGCAATGGTGGAATTGATTATCACTACACCATGGGAAAAGGGTTTGACTACTTCGAACGGCCTGGACCATCTCGATCTCAATTTTCCCAGAAAAAGTTTTAACCAAGAATTAAAGAGAAGTACTAATTGCCCTGGCAAAAATTGCCGCAGCAATAGCTTCTTGTCATGCCAACGCTTCATTTTTTCCTTATAGATTCTTGCGTTGTCGTAAGCTAAGGCACAAAATTCTTCGATTTCATTAAGGTCCAGTAATCATTTTTTTCCAACACTCTCCCAATCCACGTTCACGGTTTTAATAGCTCAATATGCTTTGTGCTCGATTTCCACCGGTAAGTGGCAAGTTTTGCCATAGACAAGTCAGAAATGAGACATACCTAGGGGTGTTTTGAATGCGGTTCGGTAGGCCCAAAGCGCATCATCTAACCTCAATGACCAATCCTTTCAAGAGGGATTGACAACCTTCTCAAGGATACCCTTTAATTATCGATTGGAGATTTTAGCTTGCCCTTTTGTTTGTGGGTGATATGCCGTGGCAATTTTTTGTGACACTCTGAAACGTTGCAAGATTTTGGCAATAAGTTTGTTGTCGAAGTGCTTGCCTTCATCACCGATGATTGCCCTTGGCAATCCAAACTGTGTGAATATATTTTTTTGTATGAATTTTTGCACGGTCTTGGAATCGTTGCTGGGAACTGCAGCTGCCTCTACCCATTTAGAAACATAGTCCACGGCAAGTAGGATATACAAATTGCCGAATGAGGATGAGAAGGGTCCCATGATATCGATCGCCCATACGTCAAACAACTCAACCTCAAGGATATTCTACAGTGGCATCTCGTGTCGACGCGAAATATTCCCTATTCGCTGACATTGATCACACTTCTTGTAGAATTCTTAAGCATCTTTATAAAGAGTGGGCCAATACAAGCCGGATTTTAAGACTTTGGTCGCGGTACGATTCCTCCAAAATGGCCTCCATAGGGTGAAGAATTGCATTCTCGAAGCATATTGTCCTGTTCCTCCTCGGGAACACATCATCTTATCACCTGATTTGCATATTGTTTAAACAAAAGAGGCTCGTTCCAATAATAATGCTTAGCATCATGTTGGAACCGCTTCTTTCCTTGGTGAGTAAGGTTATAAGGCAAAATACCACAAACCAAGAAATTAACCAAATTGGTATACCAGGGAGTTGCCGAGGCAAGTAACAATTGCTCATTCGGGAATATGTCATGGATCTCCAAAGAGTCTAAATCTTCATCGCCTTTCTTCAAACTTGATAAGTGATCGGCAACTTGGTTTTTTGTTCCTTTCCTGTCCTTAATTTTGATGTCAAACTCTTGTAAAAGTAAAATCCAACGAACTAAAAGAGGTTTGGCATCTTTCTTAGTAAATAGGTACTTAATTGCTGAGTGATCAGTATAAACGATTACCTTACAACCAATCAAGTAGGAACGAAACTTATCAAATGTGAACACTACTACTAGTAATTATTTCTCTGTCGTGGTATAATTTGATTATGCACAATTTAGAGTTTTACTAGCGTAGTAAATCACATGAAAAGTCTTACCTGTGCGCTGTCCTAACACGGCTCATACTGCGAAATCACTTGCATCACACATGAGTTCAAAAGGTAAGGTCCAATCGAGCGGAACGATAATAGGTGCCGAGGCAAGTTGCTTCTTCAAGGTTTTGAATGCTTGGATGCATGAATCATCAAAATTAAAAACTTTTTCCTGTTCTAGCAAGTTACACAAAGATTTAGAAATTTTAGAAAAATTATAAATAAACCTTCTATAAAAACCCGCATGCCCAAGAAAGCTTCGGATCCCCTTGACAGTGGGGGTAATTTCTCGATCACGTCCACCTTTGCTTTGTCCACTTCGATCCCCTTAGATGAAATCTCATGGCCAAGCACGATTCCTTCATCCACCATAAAATGACACTTTTCCCAGTTTAGCACGAGATCGGATTCTTCACATCTTGTTAGCACTTTCTCCAAATTGCCGAGGTAATTGTTGAAGTTGTCTCCGAATACTAAAAAATTGTCCATGAAGATTTCCAGGAAATCTTCTACCATGTCGGAGAAAATTGCCATCATACATCTCTGGAAAGTTGTCGGAGCATTGTATAATCCAAACGGCATCATTCGAAAAGCATAGGTACCATACGAGCATGTGAATGTGGTCTTTGCCTGATCATGCAGTGTTATGGAGATTTGGTTATAACCTGAGTAACCATCAAGAAAACAATAAAAAGATTTTCCTGCAAGTCGGTCAAGCATTTGGTCAATAAATGGCAAAGGAAAGTGATATTTCCTAGTAGCTTTATTTAACTTACGGTAATCCATACAAACCCTCCAACCAGTCACAGTCCAAGTTGGGATTAGTTTATTACTTTCGTTGCTTACCATGGTTATACCTCCCTTTTTCGGTACACATTGTACCGGGCTTACCCATGTACTATCGGAGATAAGATATATGATTCAAACATCAAGCCATTTGATGATTTTCTTCCTCACGACTTCCTTGATAGCAGGGTTAAGCCTCATTTGTGCCTCAATTGTCGGTTTATAATCATCATCCAATAGGATTTTCTGCATACACACTGCCAGGCTAATTCCCTTTAAGTCGACAATTGTCCATCCTATTACCTTCTTGTGAATTGCCAGCATGTTAATCAACCGCTTTTCCTGTTTAGGCTGCAATTTAGAAGAAATTATCACAGGCAAAGTGTTATCGTTTCCCAAATAAGCATATTTCAATTGCCCTAGCAATGGTTTCAATTCTAAAATATGAGGTTGCTCAATAGAGGGTTTTTCGATTTTACCTTCCTTACCTGAGTAGTCTAATGGTACAAAATACTTACCTGGACAACTTGCTATCCAATTGGCTTCATCCTGCTCTTCATCGTCTGGCTCTTTAAGTTCCTTAGGTTCGGCAATACAATTGTTGAGGCAATTGTTAAGGCAATCTTTCTCCATGTCAAAATTGAATTCGGTTATGGCTTGGATGACTTGGCATTCTTTTAGATTGTCGACATGCTTAAGGGTTTGGAAAACATTAAGCTTTCCTTGCTGGTCATTTACCCTCATGGTTAGTTCTCCTTTCTCAACATCGATCAAGGTCCTTCTCGTTGCTAAAAACAGTCTCCCAAGAATAATGGGTGCAAACTCATCTACTTCGCAATCCAAAACAATAAAATCAGTGAGAAAAATAAACTTATCAACTCTTACCAGGATATCCTCAATTTTCCCTCTGGATGCACATAAAATCTGTCAGCAAGCTGTAGCATAACTGTTGTAGTCCTTGCCTTCCCGATTCCCAATTTTTGGAAAACTGATTTGGGCATCAAATTTATGCTTGCTCCAAGATCGCATAATACTTTCCCGACATAGTGGTTTTCGATCGAACACAGTATTGTGAAACTGTCGGGATATTTAAGCTTGGGTGGCATGCGATTATGTAGCATGGCCATGCATCTTTCTGTCACAGTAACTGTTTCAAATTGTCCTAGCCTAGTCCTCTTAGAGATAATGTCTTTAAGGAACTTAGCATAGTTCAATATTTGTTATATTGCTTCAACCAATGGTAGGTTGATGTGGACTTGCTTCAAGATGTTATAGAATTTCTTGAACTGGTATTCTTGTTTTTGCCACTTTAATCTTTGTGGGAATGGTGGTGGAATTCGAATGTCTTCAATCTTTTCATTGGTTTGGAACTTGATTGAAGGAGTTGCTGAGGCATCAGGACTTTCTGAAGTATGTGCAGTTGCCGAGGCATGTGGAATTACCTTGACATTCTCTGATTTATCAGTTTTGGCAAAGATTTTGTTGCTGGACTCGTCTGTTTGGACAAGGGGCTGCTCCTTTGGTTGAGTGTTCTCTGTTGAGTGAGCTTGGGTTTTTTTAAGTTTTCGGCCACTCTGAGTGGTGATTGCTTTGCACTGCTCGTGGTTTGCTCATTTTGCGACTTCAGTATCGTTAGGTAAACCGCCTATTTTTTATGTGTTCAAGTTTTGAGCAAATTGCCCGACTTGTATCTCCAATGACTTTAGGGCCGCTTCTTGCTGTTGCAATCTCATCTCAGTCCTGTTGAAAAAAGCATCAGTCCTTTTCATGAAATTACTATTCTCAGCCATATAAGATTCAGTTTTTAACATGAAGGCATTAAGAGAATTTTCCAAAGAACTGGATGGTATTGGTTGTTGCTGCGGCATCTGTTGCCGTGGCATGTTCTACTAGAATCCCGATGCTTGTGTATTCTGATTTTTCTAATTAATGGCGTTGTTTGGGTTGCTCCATGAAAAGTTAGGGTGCTTCCTCAGGCTGGATTATACGTGTTGGACATCACATTGTTGTTCCGGTTGTATATGGGTTCTGCGGACACTCAGAAGAATCATGGTTACCATTACATTAATCACAAATTGAATCTACTACCTTGATCTCCTTTATGTTGCTAGGTCGTCGCATGTTCTTAACCATATTGGCTAAAGCAGCCAATTGTGCAGAAATAGATCCCGATGAATCAAGTTTATTTTTTCGTGACATTACGTCTGACTATTCCCCTTCGGGTAGTTGGGAACTGATATCGTTCTTGGCAAGACGATTCAGAATATCTATCGCTTCCTCAGGTAACTTATCGAGGAGTATGCCATTTGCCGAGGCATCTAGCATCATCCTTGTCGGCATGTTCACTGAGTTGTAGAACATCATCACTTGTGTCCATAATGGAAATTCATGCATGAGACATTTGTGTAAAAGCTCTCTGTATCGCACCCAAGCCTCGTACATGGATTCATCATCTACCTACCAAAAAGAAGTAACATTATTACGCAACTTATTAGTCATATTTGTAGAACTAAATCTAACAATGAAATCACCACAAAACTCCGTCCAAGATCCTATAAATCCGAGTGGAATACTATTTAGCCACATTTTTGCCATATCCCTCAGTGAATAGGGAAATAATTTTAGCCTTAGGATATCTTCATAGAATCCTTGTAGCTTGAATAATTGCAAATCTCCAGGAATGATTTGAGATGCTGTCTGGCATCTTCAGTTGCTGAGCCACCAAATTGACCAATTGTGTTGATCATGTTGAACATCACAAATTTTAATTCAAAGTGGGCGGCTTCTATTTCAAGTGCGACAACTCCTGCATTGAGACCATTGAGATCTTCCTCTAAGTAGTCTTGGATGGGCTTGTTCCAAACAAGTTGTTCGACTTGAGCTCCTCATCTTCTTGCTACGGCATTCAGATTGACGTCTGGATTAATAGGTTGTTCTACCATTGCTGCTCATTGTTCTCGTCTTATTCTATGAAGAACTCACTCTATCTTGGGTTCAAGTGGGTAGTCTTGTGCTGTTGGTCTCACCCTAGTCATACACAGGTGCAAAACCAAAGAATGTTAGCCCCTTGAAACCGATTAACAAAAATAAACAAATGTGCAAGAAATAAAAATCAAAGTCGTTATTGCCAATCCCCGGCAACGGCGCCAAAAACTTGTTGCGTGTATTGAGTGCTTCGCAATTGGTGCAAGTGTACACGTCGCAAGTTATAGTATAGAATAGATATTGTCACCACAGGGATTGGTGCTACTTTTGGATTCTAACTTCTCGCACTGAAAGTAAAAACACAAATTGATGATTGTAGGAGTTCTAATTAACAAGTAAAACAAAATAACAATTAAATAAAAAAAGATGTAATCAAATAAGAGATAATAGGATGGGTTATCGTGAGTCATGGCATGATAGTTGAATGACCGTCGTGATAATTGAGTGTTGAGTAGCTCAATTGCTCATCAATTGAATCTAGTCGGATTGCCTGGGCAATTCTGCGATTCCTTGGGCAATTGGGAATGAAGCGATTGCCTAGGCAATTGGGCGATAACCTTCAAAGTTCGGTGAAGAATTCTTTAATGGTTTCTTGTTATCCCTAACTCAAAACACTGTTAATTGTACATGCCTTGATAATACATCTTTGAGTGAACCAATGGTGGACAACAACATGTCTTGCGCTCCTTTTAGCAGTTGAAATTCGCAACTTATCCCTAAGTCGAATTAGTCTTCACCATCGATTGATTGAATAAAGACCACGCTAATTCGTTTCTTGAATCTAACTATCCTAATATTAGATAAATGGATGAATTCACGAGATCCTCTCCCAATTCACTCGCAAAATTAAGAACCAAGAATGAACAAACTTTGAATTTAAAATTCCAAACTCAAATACCTAAACAAATCCAATCATTCTCACAACCACAAAAACACAATAACCCAAGCCAAATAAAATTAGTTCATGGCCGGGTGTAAAATAAACACAAGATAAAAATTCCCTAGCATGAATCTAATCGAACAAAGAGCAAGAAGATGAAGATGTTGAACAGCCTGTAGTCGAATTCTCTCCAAGTCGAACATGCCTTGAAGTTGGCGGCTGGGGCTTGTATTTATAGGAGATGGGTAGGTCAAAGTTTTTCTTGAGGAGGAAGTTAAGTTGGAATTAAATAGAATAAAATAAATAATTTTTTTATTATTATATTTTTATTCATCCAAAAGCTCCTCATAAAACTCTTAGAATTTAATCTCCTTTTGATCTCTGCATGGAACTCCGACTCCTTTGCTTCACGCCATTTATCTCGAACATGTTGGATTTATTCAGTCATCAAATCGGCTGCCACTTCATCTTATCCTCAATTGCCTCGGCAATTTCCCGATTGCTTGGGCAATTAGTTCCTGCGCACAAAAGCACACCAAAGCAGTATCTTTTTCCACAAAAACCACCAAACTATGTAATCGAGCTTAACGGTAAAAAGAAACATGAATTAATATATGAATGACTAATTATGCAACTAATATGAGCCTAAGTCTAACAATAATATGAGTAAAAAGGGTAATAAGAATAGTACTTTTGAACACTTAACAATAAGGAATCCTAAAGGTTGTAGAAATCACGTTAAAAACGCTATCTAACCATGTTGAAAAGCCTTATGAAACATGGGAACACGGGTTGTAGTCTAGTTTGCGTCGATTTTGTAGTTTGTTGGGGGATATTTTTATAGTTATTTAACTTTTACGCCGTAGTACGAGAACACATGCTTACAATGGTTAGATTATTAGCAGAAATATGAAAACAAAGGAACTTAAGAATTATTAAATTTTTTACTTAATAATATATGTTTATAGTTAGAGTATTATTATGTTCATTTAATTCGTATATTTTGGTAATTAGGAATAAAAATTGAAGCATATAAGCTATCTAACCATTATACGCTCATCATCATTCTTATATCTCTAGTAGTAATTGGCAGTAATGTGTCGTAGACAATACCAGTGATAAATATAGGAAGGTTCCTAAGAGTGGCCCAAACATTCGATTGATCCCCATATCCTTGCGCCTCTATTTGGAATAATACATATCTTGTCTTTTCTTGAGCACAGAACCCGACGAAGGACATATGTGTGCAGGTTGGTGAGAAAAAACGTCCACGAAGGGATATCTCAACGATTACGAACGGTACATGAATACATTTTCTATTACCGTCTTGTGCAACTTCCAGTAGAAGGATCTGGGTGTATCTGCCATACAAGAATGTGCCACAAATTTGTGGCATCGGCTTTTAGTGTCGGAAAGCCTTAACGCATTACAAGAATGTCCAGAAGATGCGAAAAAATTGGCACTCCCCAGCTACGACCCGGTCATTGTAGTATCTTGGATTTGTCTCTAGTTGCACAACCATTCCTGGGTTGAATTTTTGCATCACCTTTAGCCACGTTCGTAGCTCGTTGTATGATTCCTCCCACTATCCATACAGTTTTTAGATGGTACGATATCTTGCAAACCATCCCTTATCATAGTTAACCGTGTATGTGAAATGATCTTTAATCGAAGCTATACATACCAGTACAGATACATGTGGATTTGCTTTAACGAGTGGGATGATATGATCAACAAGCACGTACATAACCAAGTTAGGATGATCTTGACTCAGGCTTGCCGCATAGTATGTATGAAGTCTGCCGTATCTCGTTATCTGCCAAAGGTTGTTCATCCTCTTCAAGCGTGATACACGGACCCTCTAATTACATCATTCATACTTGTGAGGGCATTCAACGATGTATTTGTCCGCTTCAATTTTCCTCACTGTGAACGTAATTGAGTTGCGTATGTTGTAAAGCTTGATCGCTGCCCCCTCCAGTTTTTTAGTCCTGAAGATCATTCCACTTCTGAGTTCACCAACATTCTATCCGTTGAACATCTCCAACTGTGGGAATCTGTAGCATAGAATCCTTCTATATCCACTGTTGTGAAGTGGGATGGTGGATCATAATACGCTACGTGGTTGCATGGTCTACTAGAACTGCGTGGGGCAGTAACTTTCACAGGTTCTTCCTCCGCATCATCCTCCGAAGCAGTGTTTGCATCATCCTCCATATTGATGGGCTCGTCAAGGTCTGTTGGTTCTTCTAAAAATAAACACATATCGTTACCTTCAGGCTCAGGCTCCCGAAGCGATTCCTCATCAGAAATATCCTCTTCAAAACTGAATAGTTCTGATTCATGGGTAACATGTACCCTGCTACGTTCTGCGGTCGTAACCCAATGAGGAGACTACTGATGAGGGCCTATGTCCAATATCTAGGTCCACATCATCAGCTTATGAATGTCTTCCCATTGATGAGAAATCATATGTCTTTGCATCATTGGGGATATAAGTTAAGTGGCGTTAAAAAAACCATCGAACTGGTAAAACTCTTCACGGTAGGATGGCCTAGTAGATGATGAGGACTTTACACTGAGAATATAAGTTGAGTGTCGTCCGTATGAGAAATTAGCTACGTTTGCCTCACTGAGGATATAAGTTGAGTGCCACCCAACTGATGAAAAATCGAATGGGTTAAACTCTTCATGGTATGACGACCCCGTAGATGATGATGCTCCTACACTCGTACTATATGGATTGTATGTTGAGTGTTGTGTTGGTGGCATGTTCAGGTCTAACTTGAACCTAGCTGCGCAAGAATGCCTTGGCATGGAGGTAGAAGACAATGAAGCCTTGTTATTTCCCATACTTAATAAGTTGAAGCCTTGTCTCAAACTTGATGTTGGACTATTAGCATTTGGGTCGAAGTCAAGATTTGCTCGAAGCCAATTTGGCACCGTAGTTTCCCCTCCAACATTTCGTTCAGAAAAAGTTACAAAGAGCTCTATGGGCCATCCTATGAAACAGTCGTTATGGGTCTCCAGCATCATTTGGACATCTCCATCGTCCCGAACATCGAATATTATGAAATACAACAGATCTAATGTGAAGGTAGTCGATACCTTAGTGACTGTAATTCTGGCCCGGAAGCATGTGGAACTTTCCTCGTAAGCGCTCGCTTCAGCCTTTCATATGTTACTCCCCTCGAAATCTGTATGGTAACATTGTTGGGGGACTGGAATATGACACCAATTTTGACATCAAGGATCATTTCACCATCATAGTATACTAGAGCTGCCACTCTTTTTTCCATTGTTGAAAATAACAAGCAGCCTTTCTTGTTCGCAGACAAAGTGCTTTGAAGTTGTGTCATTTCTCCATTTTATGTACCTATTTATCGGAGGTAACTTGACATGACGGTTAACCACGTTATAGGAACTCGCGTTCTACAAAACGCGAATTTGGCCATCTTTGCAAGAACTCGCATTCTACAAAACGCGAATTTGGCCAGCTTTGCAGGATTCATGACATGTAAGATGAACTTGCGTCCTGCAAGAAGCGAGTACCTTAAGATTTTATAGGAAGGCAACTTCATAAACTTTTTACGTTATTCCCAAATTCATTTTTTCAGCTTACAAAATACAAAGTACAACTTCATCAACTTGTTATGTAATTCCCAAATTTGTTTCCTCAGCTTATAAAATACAAAGTATGGCCCAATTTTCTGCTGCCATTTTTTTCTGTGGAAGTTACACCTACACATCTTTCAACAAAAAAATCACAAAAGATGCACTATTTGACTTGATTTCAACACAGGTCAGCAAGTCAACAAACCAAAAAATTTCTTCCTTGCATGTCAAACTCCTAGTCGCTAAGCTCGGCCCAGAAGAACATTATATGCTAACACTATTGAATGAGAGAGATGCATGCAAAATGTTTCGGTCATACAAATGTGTCAGGTGTACAAACATCGAGCTCATTGTACAATTTGATGAGGACTCCAGTTCATCAACTAGGGGCGTCAACTACTCCTCATTTCCAAGACGAAGACGTAGACGCGTTGTTAACGTGGAATTATAGGAGGTGCCAGGAGAAAGAACAAATAATGGAGGAACTAAACCTAACATCTGACATAAATACAGACTATGAGGACATAGAATCAGATTCCTCATCCATTCATTTTAACTAGGCTTTTGTAATTTAATGTTGGTGTAGTTATTTCAATTAACTATCGTGTAGCATGTTTCGTTAATCTATTTTTTCTGCATCCCACCGATTAACAAAATCACCAGAAAAATTAACATTTCAATTAACATGCAGATTTAATTAGAAAAACGTACGAAACATCCAATTACATTGCAATAACTAACATGTATGAGGTCTGTCATATCTTACTATTTGCCATACATTGTTTAGCCTCTTTATTCGTGATACACGAGTCCTCTAGTTGCATCTGTGGTCATTTTGGACACATTTTGCAATATGGGTGTCCACATTCGTTATCTTCACTTTCGACGGAATTGAACGGTGTATGTTGTAATGCTTAATTGCATACTTCGCTAGTTTCTTTTTCGCGAATATCATTCCAACTTCTAATTCACCATCGCAATCGATAACACCATTGCATGATTGTCTCTCAATACATGGGAAATCATCAACGTTATTAGCCATTGTAGAGCGGATCAGTAGGAAATTGAGTAAGAAGAATATATAGCAAAAGAAAATTTTAAGGAGCGATTTATTGAGAAAGTGGGGAGGGGTATTTATAGGGTTGGCAATTTAATAAGTTAGTTTTTGACGAACGTGACCATCAAAGTGTTGCTCAACGTGTTCGATTTAAAGGGGTATAAATGAACCGGTGTTCTTTCATTTATTTTAAAAACTAATCATTCATTTTTTTTTCAGGTGTTCGTTCATTTATTTTAGAAACTATTTATAGAGGGTAAATCATCTACATTTTCAGAATATTTATGAAGCTGTAAACACAAAAAATTAAACACGAAACATCTAATTACATTAGCTTATAACAAAAAGAAAAATGCATACATTACTATAGTGTTTATAGCAGACATTATATAAACATAAAAGATCCTCAACTTGTTTATAGCAGACATTATACAAACATAAAAGATCATCAACTTGTTTTGGTCTCTTATCCCGATCAAAGCGGTAACCCTACACATGACAGATGAAGAAGCAGCTTCGTGGATTTCGTGGTACCGATCATTTGAGGTCGGCATCAAAATACAACAATTGCTATGCATTATTAGCTGTCAAGTCCGGGTTGCATCATATCTGCAGTTCTGACCCCCATCAAAGATGGCCCTTGACCGAAGAAGGCATCTTGTACATTATCGGGCCAGGGTCAGCAACATTGTAACCGGTCAATTGTATCCCTACACATGCCTATTCTTCATTGGTGAAAGCAGTCGTAGATTTTGAGGTTTACCTTATTACACTGCATTTTATACCCATTTTATCATCATCGGACATGGTAGGAACTTTGACCATGGTCACGTGCGATGGTCTTCACCTAGCCTCTACGATGACAGCGTAAAAAGAAGTAACCCGCACCCTCGAGCGGATCCTCAAAGGATTGCGTGCACTTTTAGAAGACCACACATTCCAGATATTATGATTTGTCATTCATCTTGACTAAAAACACGGTACATACATCGCATCACAACTGCTAACATACCAAAACTCGCGTACTCATCATGCAACTACATATAGCAACAAATCACAATACTTGGGAAATCTCTTTGCTACAACAAATATTTTATGGGTACACGATTTGTCGTTAACAGCTACAACAACAGCGAAATATCCAATAAGTCCTCTGATTGGAACCCCAGTTTGTTTAGGGTTATTTATATACCAAAGTCGTGTTTTGTAGAATGCGAGTTTGGCTAAGAATTCCTGACGTGTCAAAAAAGTCGCATTTTGTAGTATAAATATACTAATTAAAAAATAACAAATATCAGAATATATTAATAATTTAAAAAATATAAATATACTAATTAAAAACATATATCGCTTCGTACTTAATACATACTAATTAAAAAACTAAATAAAAATTAGAGTTTAATTTTTTCAAATACAATAAACTACTAATGACGTCTATGTCCACCGGTACCGCAATGCAGTGGAGGCCGAGGTTGATCGAGATTGAGTCGGGAGCGAGTAACATCAACCGCCTCATCATCATCGTCGTCATCATTATCATCATCATCACCGGCAGTACCACTCGTTCCAGCTCTAACAGTACCACTCGTTCCACCGGGCCCGCTAAGGTAGAAAAGAGACTGCGGCGGCGTTTGTTGGACAATCTCGGTTCCAAATATGGTCATTGCTGGTGGAAATTGCATGAAGGACACGTGGGCTGGACGATAGCTAGAGGCCCCACTTATCAACGCTGCACACTGACCATAAGGGTCTGACATAGAAGGCGTGAAAAAAAACCTTCGCTCAGACTTAGGCATGGCTGGAATGATGACTGCATCGAATGCGTGAAGTTCTGCGGCCGTATCAGTGGTGGGGTGGCATGTGATGGTGACAATAATGGTGACGGTACTTCGAAGGCAGCAACACGGCTTTGATTTGATGATGACGCACTGCCAGAGGTGTTCCGTGCTCCCCTCGTACGCTGAGACCGCGGGCGGTTGCGTTGCTGACGCCAGTGGACGACCAATCGCTCCTCTACAGTCAGAATAAATGGCTTCCCATTCGCCAAAAACCAGTCCTCATAGTCATGGCTGACCATCGTGTCAAACATACGAGACTCATGTTGGGGTTGCCATTGTGGATTCGCCATGTCCCTCTAGTGAGCGATATAGCTTTGGTGGTGCACTGACCAATCAACCTATTGGACAATATAAAAATTTATTATTCTTTTTAGATATGAATTACGTTCAAGTTAATAAAAGAATGCGATAAGTATATCAATATTACCTCAGGCTGCCCTTGTCGAGTGAGTTTATGCAACTCGTCCAGATTTCGACGGACCGTTGGGATACCTTGGAAACAACCAAACTATCGTAAGACGCGGTCAATCGGGTGCCACTCAACTGTAGCGTAGCAGACGAGTGGTATAGTGGCCGTCCAAAGAAGCCTCGTCCCGTTCGAAATTCCAGGATGCACTCGTGCACTTCTGGATCCTCGTACGGTGTCCATAAAAACTATACAAAATATAATTAAAGTTAAATATAATTTTTTAAATAAATACACCAAAGTGTTACCTAATTATTTGCGGATTCATTTTCAATATCATGTCTGATAACATCCAGACCGCGAGCTACACCAATATGGGTTAAAGGACCGATCCACTTGTAAAGCAAGACGTATAATACAAAAATACGTATATTAAAAAATGAATTTTAATTATTAAAATTCGTATATTTAAAAAATTAAACTCTTTTCTTACTTCAGGCCCAGCAGAAAAACATATGGAGTAGGCTGCCTAAGCTGAGGGCGTAAAAACAACATTCTCCACCACGCCCAGGACTAGAGCAACGTCAAACAACCTCAAATATGACACTTCTCAAGATCGGTGTTCTTACACAGCTCCCTAAACAGACATGCTAGAACTGCGGATCCCCAGCTCAGTTTACCGGCATCTTCAAAATCCGCAAAATGCCGCAACCAAATCGTGTGCACTCTATTGCAGGATTTGTCAGGCATCAATACCCCACCGATCATCTGTAAAATATGAGCGCGAGTATATTCCTACAACAGGAAAACATATATATTACCATATGTAAAGATTTTAATTATTTCAATAATATTAAAAAAATATCTTTTACCTTCCTCAGATCTTCGTTCGCGTCAGCGGGTAAATTTTTAAAATTATCCCGCAATCACTTCAATTTCACTTTCCCACCATCAAAATTCTCCGGCGCAACCCCTAGTCAATCCAAACATAGGGCATGCCAATCAAAAGTACCGGAACCGCTGATCATCTCTCCATCAATACGCAAATCTAGGATATACGAAAACATCATGCAGGGTGATCGTCACCTCGAGTGCAAGGAAGGTGGAATGTGTGTGTCTCCGACCTCTACCTCTCCAAAAGAATGTTGATCAAATCAACGTCTAATTTTGCACCTCCAATAATTTTGGATGCGTGCAAAAATCTGGCCTCCTCCAAATACGGTTCGATCAACGGACCCGTTAAATTCGACAATCGGTTGTAAGACACCTCCAGACGTCGTTCCTCCCATCCCTAAAAAATTAAACACACGTAAGTATAAATTAAACTACATAAAAAGTTAAATAACACGTATGTAAAATTAGAATATATAATAAAATAAAAAATAAATAAAATTAAAGTAGATAAAACTTACATGTCTCAGATGATAATCGAACACGTGCTTATGATCCAACCTTATGAATCCTATCATTAGATCAAACACGAGAAATCAACTAAAAATTTGAAAGAAAGAAGATTTGAGAGAGTGAATTTGTGTTTGTTGGAGTGGGACCAAGTTATAGTGCTAATCGCACCGGTTGGGGTGCAAGGATTGAATGAAACTCGCGCCCTGCAGGACGCAAGTTCCATTACTCGCATCACACAAAATGCGAGTTCTTTGTACTTCTAACATCGTCAATAAATTTTCGAGGAAGTCGCGTTCTGCAGGATGCGAGTTTCTATTAATTTTTTTTATTTTAAATAATCAAAAACGTATAATTTATTAATAAATCAAATCAAATCTATATTAAAAAAATAAGTATTTATTGGATATCACTTTTAACCATTTGATATTTACACCATATAATATTTACATGCAAATATTGCGTCTTTTTAAGTTATCGCGAAAATCGCGTTCTACAAGATGCGACTTCCTTAAATTTTTTAAAATAACGAATAATATAATTCACGTCGGAATAAAGTCGCGTTTGGTGAGAAGCAATTATGAAAAAAGCGTCGTGCACAAGTGGTTCTTACGTAGGCCGCAAATGAGAAATATTTTTCTAAATCTTCTTTTAAAGATATTTAACCAATTTTTTTCTAAAAAAAATATCTGGCCAAATTCCTCAGATTTCGTCCTCTGCTCCCTCGCCACCACAAGCTTACACGTAAGCTTTTTCCTTTTTTTTCAAAAAAAGCTTTTTCCTTTTTTACCGTTCTGAGTTTTCTTAAGATTCTTTCTCTTCTTCTATTTTTTTTATTTTTCTTATTTTGTCGTGAAGTTTTTTTAAATGTCTTTTTCTTATAGTTAATACTAACCATCTAATCAAAAAATTTGATCGTGTTTTAATCTTATCATGTTAGACTATA
>JAGYYJ010000913.1:0-50772 GCA_019671005.1 Hibiscus mutabilis | reverse complement strand
TAAGGAGGTTGGAGAGCACTCCAAGGACCAAGAAAAGAAGAAGGTTTGAGTTGCGAGTAAAGGGGTGTTTTCCAGCTTTGTAGGAAGGTTAGTACATTCTCAACTCCCCTTGGTTTTGGTGTATCTTAAATGCAAGGTCTTGCATGCTTGATTGATGATCTTGGTGCTTAAATAGTTGGCTACGTGTGTTAATGGTAGAAAATATAATTAGTGTTAAAATGATGTAAAAAGAGGAGAAATCCACTTAAAATACCTCCCCTAACTTGTAAGTTAGTTTTGGGGTCGTTCTATAATGAATTGGGAAGTGTTGGGATGAAATTCGAGCTCCGGGATTCAAATTTTGGGCTCGAGTATCGATACGGCATGAAACGGTATCGATACCCCGTTGTTTTTACAGCCTTCCAAGCAAGTGTTTAAAGGGGGTATCGGTACGCATGGAAGCGTATCGGTACTCCCCTACTCCACCAAATTCCAATGGCGAAATGTAGTATCGGTACGCGCAAGGGCGTATTGATACCGAGTGCATATCGGTACATAATACCCGTGTACCGGTACGGGGTTAACGGTCAACCCCCTCTTCTTAAGGTTGAGTATCGATATGCCTATAATGGGTATTGATACCCAGAGGTGCATATCGGTACACATTGTTGGGTATCGATACCCACTGGGCAATCTACCAAAAAATATTGATTTTTGCCCGGATGACTGAAAAATTATACCGTTCAATCCAATGAACCCCTACTAGACTAAAATGAGTTGTAAAACTGAGAAACTGAGAAATATCCCTGTACTTGAACAATAAAGCTTAAGAACTTAGTAAAAGTCTTGCGTGAGTTGAATGATGATAGCTACCATAGGATGGTACGGTTATGTAATGATGTGTGTACCATGTGAGCACTTGGTTGATGAGATCCGGATACCCAAAAGTAATACTCGATGGCTATGTGTTTCCGAGTGCTAGATATTCGTTATTCGATGGCTATGTGTTTCTGAATACGAGACTTCCGCTACTTGATGGCTATGTGTTTTCAAGTATGCGATGAACCTTACTCGATGGGTATGTTTTTCCGACTAAGTGTTATCCTCTACTCGATGGCTATGTGTTTCCGAGTAGATGACCTTTATCGCTACCTGATGGCTATGTGTTCCCGGGTACGTAACTAATGGAAGGACCTGAGTTGAGGTGATTCCAGGTTTGGCTACCATATTGGCAATAGTCAAATTCTTAGCTTTCATGTTTATTGTTGTATGTTTACCTTTGCATACTTGCTTCCATAACATCTTGAATTATTTTAGAGTAAATATGTACCACTGAGCTTTGTTAGCTCAGCGTGCGAATGTGTTGTTTTCCGTGCGTAGGTTGACAGATCACTCTCTTGGAAGGAGCATGACATCAAGGATTTCCCAGCACCGAATCGGCATCAAGTACAGTATCTTGATTTTAATTGTAGGGCAATGTATCCATAGGACCTTACTAATCTTGGTCTGTAACTCTTTTATTACCTTATTTTGATATACGGTGTTTAATTTGTACAGAGCTCCATTTATATTTTGAATTTAAACTGTTACGAGACTTTCAATTAAATGACTTGTTTTAAATGTGGAATTTGGTTAAGCCTGGGTTTTAAAAAGGAACAAAATTTCACAATTCGGGTTTAGGGGTAACCCGAGTGTAGCGTCTCGGATCCGGTGGGATCGGGGTGTTACATCTTGGCTTATTCTTTTGTTCTCTTATTTGGCTGTACACTACCAATTTACTCACTTGCAAGATGAAGCTTAGCAAAATTTTCTTCTCTTTTTCTATTAAAAGCAATTATGTAGATATAAATTTTAATATATAAAAGATATACGAAGTCTCAGCAAGACCAAAGATTAAGACAGACCTGCAGACAAAGAGCCAACAAAGGTCTCAAGAAACCTAACAATCACCATAAGGAAGTTTTGCCCAGATGGATCGTTACTTCTTACAATAGACATAGTTCTGCACATAGAAACAACACTTGATTTTAAAACCAAACTAACCATTCTCACCACCAAGGACTAATGCAAGTACTCAATTTACCTGTACAAAGATATTGCCATCTGCATGAAGAACCATTTCACCCAGTAAATAATGTGCATGTGCAGCAAAATATGTTAAAAACATGAAACAATGGACAGCTGATAGAATGCTACAAAAACTTACAGCATCATTTAGGACAGATTCCCCAAAGACCAAAGCATAAAGGTTCATATCAGTGCCAAGTTCCTACAATTAAGATCGCACATTGATCACCGTAGCTCATATGTTTACTGCTTAAACACTAGTGTTATAAATCCTCAAGAGGTAAAGGGGGGGGGGGAGGAATTAGATTTCTCACAACCACAGTACCTACAGCTTGACATTTTGTTAAAATTAATGAAAGTTCAATTAAGTGGAAGAACCAGCGGCAGAAAGTAACAGCAAAAACTCTTTGATGACCCACTTGCAGTAGAAAGTTAAAATTGCCATATGTATTTACAAAATCAAGCAGCTAATGAAAGACAAAGCAAGAGGGTTAAGGGGATAAGATTATGCAGAAGCTTTTCTTAAAAGTAAGCATGGGTTACAGACTAAAACAGTTTCTCGGTCATTACATTATTACTGATGTCCTATTTGGTTTTTGCTTTTAGTGGTTGTCTTTTGCTTTTTTGAGAAACAATTATGTTATATTTGGTGTTGCATGTCAATTATGCTTTCATGCTTAATCATAATGTACCTTTCTTTCTCTATTCATTTTTTTTTCTTTTTAACAATTTTTTTGGAAGAAAAAAGCAAACGGCAAAATGCAAGAAGCAAAAGCTGCAATTAAATGCAACCTAAGTTAAATTAAATCATTTTTCCCAATGCAAAAATAAGTGGTATAGTGCTAAATCAATTAAGAAAAATACTTGTTAAGCCACATCACAAAAGAAGCAAAGTTAAATGGATTAATGTTACTATTGTTTGGATCATTTAAATGACTACTATACAATAACTTTTCACTGATTTGCATTTTTTGGTCTTGGAGGTGTATATCATGACTATTAGTGTATTTATGTTTATGTTTAGCCTTAACCCTTCTACAATAGATAACTAAGATGGAAGAAAATAAAACCTGAAATATGGAAAGAACAGTAACAGGGTCGGTTGCTGAGATAAGAGCACCAAACATCAGGCATTCAACAAAAGGAAGTCTGTACATGAGGTACATAAGACCACCGAGATAGCTGTAACATGAAGGTTAACAAGTAGTGAGAAAAAGATAACTCTTGAATCACAAAAGAGACTCATATTTTTGTAATGAAGAAATACTCACACTAAAACTCCAGTAACAACTGAAGCTATAAAAGTTCCTAGAATAGCAAATGTGACAATGGCTCCAAAGTTAGAGAAAAAGGGTTTCTGCCAAAACGAGAGAAAACAGGAGATAAGGATCACAGGAAAGACTAATATGCAATAAACACAAAGAGAGTTAATACTACTTACAGGTGCTTGGCTGAACCCTGACTGAGTGCCGGAAAGGGGGAGTTAAGAAAAACAATTAGCTAGAACACCTAACTTCAGACAGAAATATATCAGGGGAAGCATCTACGTTGAAAAAGGAAAGTGTAGGGAAGCAAATCAACAATTATCTAAACAAATGAAAAGGATATAAGATGATTGGAGGTAGCAGAAAAAGGAAGAAGAACTCCTCATGGAAATTGAACCACGCCCTGCCCAGAGTTATATATCCCAAATGAAATCAGGGTTTCCAATTTATCACATAAACAAAAAATACAATAATGAGAATCACAAGTAAAAAAAAGGAAGAAATTGAAGACCTGATGCTTGTTTCAGTGTCGGAGATGTTAGCAAGTCCACCAACAATCAAACCTGATAGAAAATCATTCATCTGAACAAATCAAACTAAAAAAAAATAGCAATCAGGCAAAACTTTGACTAACCAATAAGCAAAGAAGCGCTGGCTTCAGGGAGATAATAGAATTTGTGGCGGCGAAGAACATGGCCGACGACGAAAGAGAGAACGAGCATCATAATTTGAAGGAGAATCCCAACTCCGGCGGCCTGCTGCTCTTGTCCGGGGCTCCCTTTCTCCGCCGTTGAATTCTCCATCTTTTCAATTTTTGAAAAGACGAAGACGCTTCAAGGGGATCAGACGATCAACGAACACCTCCGATAACTGCCTCCTCAGCGACGGCAGATTTTTCCGATGACGCCTATTACCGTCGACTTTCACTACAATTTTTTTTGTCTTTATGCGTAGGTTAAGTAATCTTTTACTAATTAATAAACAAAAATTTATTTAAATAATAAGACCAAACGCGGTACTCGATACCGTTTCACATATTTTGATCGAGGTGAGAAAATAAAATATAAAATCTATTAAATTGTACACTAACTTCAAATTTTAAATTAGAGTTACTAATTCTGAACATATATATATATAAAAATTATAAATTTTTAAAAAAATATAATTCTCTTATACTATTTAAAATTTAAAAATTTTATACTTTTTAAATCACGTTAGATAAAAATAAATAGATAGACGTGATTAACGATAAAAAATGAATTTTGTAAATGAATCTTTACACTTTTTTTAAAAAATATTGTATATCTAATAAGAAAATCAAATTATTAACTGTCTATTAAAATAGGAGAGATTTTAACTATCTCACTTGCATAAAAATCGATGAGATAAAATCGAAAATAAACATATTAGTATAAATCATTAAAAATAAAAATCGAACACAAAAACCAACAATTCACCGATAAAAAAATTACTCAAGTATTATTTTTATTTACATATTATTGAATTAATAATTGAACGGCATGAATTTCTGACCCAATCTTAAAAAAAAAAAAAAAAAAAAAACTAAAAGGATGAGATACTCGTAACCCAAACGCCATTGACTTAAATGATTTTACGCATTTCTAGAAAATGTGACAAGTGTGCATATGGGGAAAAAATGGCGTTGCGTTGGGTCAAAGAGATTATCGTTGAGGATGACGTTGTATATTACGTTAGTAAATTTCGAAAGAAACAAAATTGAGCTCCAGTTGTAATTTTATAAAATCAATTGACTCAAAAAATTTAAAATAAAGTTTGAGCTATAAAATAAAATATCGGATAACTCAAATGACTCGATTTTTTAATAATTAGTTAATTGATTTTTAAGTTTGAGTCATATCCCTCAACTTTGTCTAATAAATGTATATTGCATATGAAGAAATATATATATATATATATATAAATGTATATCGTATATAATTATAGAAAATTGTTTAAAAGTTAAAACGAATTAGTACCATAACATTATAAATATTTAGAATTAAATTTGAATAAAAACTCAAACAAATTGACTAAAGTTTACTCGACTCCAATTTTATAAACTAGACTCAACTAAATTTTTTTTTGATAAAGTTTGAGTTATAAAATAGGATTTGTTAACTCGACTAACTCGAAACGAGCCTACGATAGAACGCTCACCCCTACCGCATTCGCATACCTTTGAATGCTTGGATTGTCACTGATTTAATTTTGCCTTCAGTCCGTATATTATTCAGACTTTACAAATCTAATCTTTCTATTTGCCTGACTTAAAAACTAAAATATAATTAATTAACTTTGACGCGTTATCTAGACTTTGATTTTTTATATTAGACAAATAAAGGGGTTAAATTATTAAAATTAAATTATAGAGGGACTAAGATTTAGAATTTTAAAAGGTATAAGAACTGAAGGCATAATTTACTTTACACCCGCTTTCAAGAGATTTTATATAAATAGTCGATGAAGTCTATGATATACTGATAAGAGATTATTTTAGTCCTAATAGAACAAAAAAAGTTAATCGAATACTAAGTTATTGTTACAAGTTAATCGAGTACTAGCTCCGTATTTTTTTTTATTTCAAACAAACCATTTTTAATAAATTATATATACTTATTATAAAACTTCCAACTGAATTGGCACCATATATTAATTGAACGTATTATAAATTTTTGGACTGAATTAGTATTCACAAATTAATCGGACACTGATTCGGTTTAAAAAAAGTTTTATTTTATTTTATTTTAAAAAATATGAACAGCATTAAAATAAATAGCAACGATATGTGTACCATAAATAGCCTAGTTTATAGTATTTACAAGATATTCTAATGTTTGCTTGAGCAAGCCAAACCAGCAACTAATCCATCAAGCTTCTATGGACACCAGCCCTTCGCCTTGACCACGAGGAACACCCAAGTCTCTCGATAGCTTCATACATAACTGCAGGGACATCATTGTTTCGATTACAACTGAGAATAACAAACAATATGACTAGAGGATCGGAGCGATTGAGAGAATGAAAACGGGAAAGAAATGGTGCACCTGTCTATAAACTGTAGAATCACCATACGATTTTCTTAATTCGACCACATACAATGATGGACTTATCTCAAACACCTGACAGTGACATGTTTATACAAACAAGGATCAATAGAGGGGCATGAGGTTGGTTGTGCAATTTTCCAGTTAAGAAACTGCTGAAAAACACACATATTAGGAATAAAATTCGACGACAAAAGAATTACCTCAGCTGCAATGGAAAGACTGCCAATGCATTTCTGGCCTCGATGATCTCGTGTTGCTTTCAGCTGAAATAAAGGAGCATACAAAGTTTAGCACTATATGTTACTTTCGATATGAGGCTGACCAAATTACCTGCAGGCATGTTACTACAGAATGTACTAACCCTTCTGTTTTCATTTGGACTCGAAATCCCATTTCTGTCACAATGTCTTGGATCCTAGCAAGCAAATCTTTAGCAGAATGATTGGATGTAAATCTGATCTTCCTTTCAGAGACATCCTGTGCATAAAAAGTGTGAATTAGAATGATATAATAAGGACCATATTGCATACAAATTACACCACTTACCTCCTCCTCAAAGAAACCGGAAAGGTCAAGGAAGGAGGACATGCCTATCAATTGAAAAGCATTAATGAGAGTAGGCGATTCAGGACTCGTACTTCCATCGTATGCCTTCATAAATGATAATGTTTCTATCAGTTACATCTGAAACATCGAAGATAAGGACTTGTTAAACACACAATTTTAGGGAGCTCATACCACTTCAGACATTGAGAAGGCTTCATCATCAATGTATGTATCTTCTTCCTCATCATCAGGTACAGAAGGAGTGTAATCTTGCTTGAACCATTCATCGTTTTTTATTTCCGCTATTGTTATCCTGGTATCCGGATTTGGATCAAGTATCCTTCTTATCATCTTCTGAGCACCAGATGACAACCATCTAGGAATTTGAGTATCCCCTTTGCAAACCTGAAATCTCACTACAGAGGATTAGATATCCGGAGTTGACAAGGACAGAGAAATCACCAACTATAGCCCTCAAATACCTTCAGATAGAGAACTGCAAGATTTCTATCATCAAAAGGTAGATATCCAGTGAGAATTACGTATAAGATGACGCCGCATGACCATATGTCTGAGGCAGCACCATTATACCCTCTATTAGCAAGAATCTCTGGTGCAACATAGTTAGGACTTCCACATGTTGTATGCAGTAAGCCATCCTCCTGATATTTCGAATCGGATTTAAAATTACAACATAAAATCGTTTTTTCATGAATTTCTTTTCTAAAAGAGTACTTTACCCTAATATGTTGAGGCAATGCACTGAGGCCAAAATCAGATATCTTTATGTTACCATTTGCATCGATAAGTACATTTTCAAGCTGAAACCATAGAAACAACAGGTTTTAGCAGATTAACTTTATAAAATTCATATATTATGTTTGATTTTTGCTTTAACATATCGAAAGATATTTAGAGGACATGAAATGACCTTGAGATCCCTGTGGAAAACACCTTTGTCATGGCAGTAACCGACACCATCGATTAATTGCTGGAAGAACTTCCTTCCTTCAGCTTCCGAAATCTTCCCTTTGGAGGCCTGATATACCAAAAACAGCTAAACAATCCAACTAAATTTAGTATCATTGCAGAAGAAACCCCAGCAAGTCAAGTCACTTACAATTTTTTCAAACAATTCCCCTCCGGTTGCATATTCTAGGACCATGTAAATTTTGGTTTTACTAGCCAAGACCTGCAAGTTTAAAGGAAAGGCATCACTAGAGTCATTAGCTGAATGTCGACTAAGCTAGAGGTAAACATTCACACACAAACAACACGTTGAAAAGCTAAAACTCCAATGATCAGATCACATTCTTCATACTCGAATTATCTTTGATTTGCTAATCTCAAGTCTCACTCCCTAAGAGTACACAGAGGACAGTGATGAAAGAACCCAGCACTCGAAGCCAAAAAGCCGGCCTAGGCACATTTAGGAGTTTGTGTTGGTTATCAGAAGATACAGTTCAATATCAAGTACAATTACTCCATTTGCACCACCTAGCTAGCTAGCGTTGGCTCCTTTTGCATGTATTTTACAACAAAATTTCGTGCAGTCTCTCGTTGTTTTCCATTTTTGATCTGTATTTTTTCTGAGAGAAAACACCTCACTTCTCAATTTCCATTCCCCATATCACAAAGAGTGAAAGAGCAAGGACAGGCCAAAAAATCAGCCAGAAATGGCCCCATACTAATGAATAACACCAAACCAGATTTATGGTCCCAATTCCCTGTGACACCTACTTCACATTCAGAAGCATGACTCTGAGACATCAATATATATATATATATATATATGAAAAAATCTTAGTGGTGAAAAGTGGTAACTGGTGTGAGAACTTGTGAACCATACTTTTTTCTGGTATAATTATGCATGCAGTCCCTGTACTCTTTGGACTTTCCAAATTTAATCTTAATTCTTTAATTTAAGAAATTCAATCTCTCTACTTGTCTACTTTAATAATACTCTAGTCTAATTGATAACATATATTCAAATTTATCCGAATTCAAGTAACTCTATTCTTGAAATTAAAAGCAGAGGGAATAAATTCAGAAATAGAAAACGAAAACCGGTTCAGAATCATTTTCCTTTCTTGGAAAAAGTATATACTAAAGTTGATATAGAAAATTTGGCCCCAAAAAATAAAGACAACCATATCTTTCTACTTAGTAATAAAAGAAAAGCACAATAAGAAAAATAATAGGTCTAATTTGCGCCTAGTCCTTCTACTCTTAATACATACGAAATTCAGTCCCTCCACTCCAAATGCAGAAATTCAGTCTATTGATGCAATGAATTGGATCATGATTAAAACAAAAAAAAACAATACCTCATGTAAACGAATCACATTGGGGTGTTTGAGAAGCTTCAAGGTGGAGATTTCTCTCTTTATCTGCGAAAAATTCATTAAGAAATCGAAACCCATTGAAGAAGAGACTACAAATATATCGAAAACCTGAAACAAATCAGAAGAAACCTGATCGGTGATGTTGAGTTGAATGAGCTTGGACTTGTCGAGGATCTTAACAGCGAAAGGGAGAGACGAGTGAAGATTCTTAGCCAATTTAACTTTGGCGAAGTTTCCTTCTCCCAATGTCCTCCCCAACTCGTAATTCCCCAATTTCAGAACCCCTTTCTTCCTCTTCTCCTCCTCCTCCTCTGCCGTTCTTCTCTTTCCGCCGCTCATTCGCTCCTCCACCTGATTTCACCTCCCAATCTCAATCACCACCATAAATAACAATGCAGCAACACACATATACAGATATACACGTATATAAATATATATATATATAGGTGGAGTTACGTACGGTTCAGATGAAAAAGGACTTCACTTGATATCAGATTTTCAGAGAGGAAGATGAAGCAAATGAACAGGGAAGAAGAGTGGTGGGGTGAAAGTTGAAAACGTATAAGAGGAACAACGAAAAGACGTTAAATTTACGGTTATATCCTCGTCTTCAAAATTTATTCGATATTATCCTAATCGTTTTAATTAACTTTCCATTTAAGAAAAAATGGGGTCAAATTTTGGCTTTGATCCCTGTTCTATGATCGAATTTGAAATTTAGCTATTATACTTTAGTTTAATATAATTTAATTCATTTATTTCTATAATGTTGTTATCAGTCCAGTAGCCAACATCGTTAACCATTCCATTTCTTAAGCATGCATTCTCTAACGAATGACATTATAAAACTAAAAGTCTTAAGTTATATTAAATTAGAGGACACAATGTGAAATTGCAATTTTAATATAGAGACAAAAAAGTGATAATTTTTAGGAAGCCGTGTTTGTGATTCGATCTTGGTACATCCTGTTTAATTATTGTTTCTGGCATGTAGGTTTTAAATGGTTGCTCGATTACTATAGCTAAAAGTCCATGTTGTTGGTGGATGGGTACCTAGTGTTGTTTGATCCAGTATTGGTATTAGACGCTTTATACTTTTAGGCATATCCGCTCTAAATGATTATAATTAATTAAAAACACGAGAATTTAAAAGCAATTTAAATAAATACATTTTACTAACTATGAATCAAGAAAGAAATTAAACAAAAAATAGGTATAAAACAACATTTAGTAATCGCATTTGATAGTTTTTCATCTTAGTTCTTGAACTTTATTCAAATTAGTCCTTAAATTTAATAAATTTTCTCACATCATCAGAATGACCAAATATACAAGTTTGGCGACGAATATGAACAATAGAAATTGAGGGACCAAATTAGAAAATACTACTAAATTCATGGACTAAAAATTACTTAGTTTAAAAAATTATTAATCAAATTAATTTAATTTAAAAGTCCAGCTATAGAATCTTGAAATTTCCTTTGAGAGGAAACTTGAACAGTAATTAAAAGAAAGGGATAGAGTGTAGGACTTATCAAGTTTAATGCGTATACTTTAATTTAGTCCAATCCGTAATTAGTAGTTTAGACTTTAGATTGATTATTTTATTTAAGTAAATTTAAAATCAGATTTATAAATATGCCTTAAAATCGATCAAATACATTGTTTCATCAACCATTATTATTATTCAAATGTGAATTTGTTTGATTAAATAATTATTCTTTAACCATACGATTGATCAAATATTTTGAAGTAATTTTTTTAATTAATATTCATATCGACATCAGTTATCCGTAATTATAAAGTAGATTTAGAGATCTATTATCCGAATTCAGATGATGGATATTCAAGGGTGAGTATCCATGCATTTACTCCAAATCAATTGCAAATAATAATTAGCATATAAAAATTTAATATTATTCGAATCGGCAACAAAATAAATTGAATACTCATAAATATTTGAATCCATACTGTTCATAATATCTACAGGCGTAAATTTTATGTTAGAGAAAATTATATTAAAAATTTAAAGATGTAAAATCACAAAATTTTAAAAGTGTAAAATTAGACAATTAATAATAAATACAAAGAAAATATTAAAAATATAAGAATAAAAATTTCAAAGGGTGTGCCCACTCCAACACTCCTCCAGTTTCATCCTTGTTCATTATTATCCTTATATTCGATCTGATTTGAAGTATAACTTTAATGATAAAATTAATATTTTTGTTAAATTTAATTAAAAAATATTTAATTTTTTATGTGCAACTCAAGGTTCCCAAATTTTCAAAGAAAAGATCGTTACGGCTCTCTAAAATTTTATCTTAATTAATTTAAATCAATATACATGTAATTTTGCCGGATCAATCTCATTAAATAAAAGAAAATTCCCATTAAATGCAAATATAATCACAACCAATGATGTCACTACCATTGGTGAGGCAATCTCTTTTCCTTCCTTCCCACCACCGGCCCCTCTTAGAACCATCAATTGTCACGGCCAAATCGTGACATGATTAGTTTTGACGCGTGCATTGTCCCATTTCACCATTTTCTATGCAATTTATGCCACCGTTTTTTTTAGGCAAAGTTTAACTTGAAACATGTTATATTTCAGATAAAAGATGATAAATTTTGAAATTTATTCTTAAATTAAAAATATAAGTTTTTTTGATAATATTTTTAGTAGATTTTTTGAGTTTTTTTTATAAGTATCGATATTTATTTTGTAAGTTTCGATACTTTGTCATAAACTAAAAAAAATGTGTAATCGGAAGTGTGTGTTGCCGGTAAGTTTAAAAACACAGAACTTAAAATGTTACTCATCAACCTAAATATTACCAAAAAATATAACATTTTAAGTTAACATAGAAAGTTTAAAAACTTATTAATAAGTATCCAAAACTTACCATAATATATAACATTTTCGATTGCAACTTAAAATGTTATTATATATAACATTTTATGTTGCAACCTAAAATTTAGAAATTAAGAAAACGTTTCTGGTTGTAACCTAAAATGTTACCGATACTTATAACATTTTAAGTTGGATGTTGTAAGTCTCGAAACTCGTTGTGGAACAATGTCTTTGTCCATGATATTCTCCATTGTTATCGATCAAAAGATCAAAATGCTTCAATGGTAGGAAATAATTCGAGAAACCTACAAAAAGTTTAAAATTTTAAATTGGGATTTTAAAATTTGATTTTTTTTCTAAAAAACTTATTTTCATGTTCTTAACTCTTTAATGGTGATTATGTTAATTCCGAGCTAAAGCTAAGATTTTCTATTATGTAATGAAGATTTCTTATAGTATATGAGTAATCTAAACTCGATTTTAACAAATAAAACCCAGAATTAGGTAATTGATGAAAAAAATAGCTTATTGTCAAGTTCTTTAATGCTTTAATGGTGATTTTGTTAATTTCGACCTAAACCTAATATTTTCCATTGGGTAATGAAGATTTCTTATAGTATATGAGTAATATAAACTTGATTTTAACAAATCAAATTCGGAATTAAATAATTGATGAAATTGTCATATTGTTTTTAAGCTAAAATTCTTGATTTTTGAGTAAAACATGAATTTAGGTTGAGAAGTTTCAAAACTCATAATAAGGTTTCGATACTAGTTGTGAAACCTAAAATTTAACTACTATGGATAACACTTTAGGTTGAAATGATACAATCTTTTGTAAGTTTCGAAACTTCCAACTAAGTTTCAATATTTGTCGTGAAACCTAAAATATAACTAGTATGTATAACATTTTAGGTTGGAATGACAAAATTTTTTGTGAGTTTCAAAACTTCCAACTAAGTTTCGATACTTGTCGTGAAACCTAAAATGTAACCAATATGTGTAACATTTTAGGTTGGAATGCCAATTTTTTGTAAGTTTTGAAACTTCCGAGTAAGTTTCGATACTTGTCGTGAAACCTAAAATGTAACCAACATGTATAACATTAACATTTTAGGTTGAGATGACACAATTTTTTGTGAGTTTTGAAACTTCCGACCAAGTCTCGATACTTGTCGTAAAACCTAAAATGTAACCGATATGTACAACATTTTATGTTGGAATAATTTTTTTTGTAAGTTTCGAAACTTTTGGTTGCAACCCAAAATATTACCTAATATTTAGGTCAGAATCTAGCCGAGTTTCAAGTTCTTTAACTCTTTAATGGTGATTTTGTTAATTTCAAATTAAAGCTAAAATTTTATATTGGGTAATAAAGATTTCTTAGAGTATATGAGTAATTTAAATTCGATTTTAACAAATTAAACTCGGAATTAAGTATTTGAAGAAAGAACTTAATTTCAAGTTCTTTAACTTTTTAATTGTGATTTTGTTAATTCTGAACTAAAACTAATATTTTCTATTGGGTAATGTAAATTTATTAGACTATATGAGTAATCTAAACTTGATTTTAACAAATCAAACTCAAAATTAGGCAATTGATGAAAAAATAGCTTATGTTCAAGTTCTTTAACTCTTTAATGGTGCTTTTGTTAATTCCGACCTAAACATAATATTTTGTATTGGGTAATGAAGATTTCTTAGAGTATATGAGTAATCTAAACTTGATTTTAACAATTCAAACCCATAATCTGGTAATTGATGAAAATTGTAATATTGCTTTTAAGCTATAATTCTTGATTTTTAGTAAAACTTAGAGCAAAGTTTCGATACTTGTCGTGAAATATTTTCATTATGGGACGATCAAATCTCATATAACAATTTAGGTTGAAGTGAGTAAAATTTTAAGTTTCAACCTAAAATATTATACAAAATCATAACAAGTTAGGTTTGCAATCTAAAATGTTATCAATTTTATGTTTCAACCTAAAATGTTATACAAAATCATAACAAATTAGGTTGCAATCTAAAATATTACCAATTTAGGTTGCAACCTGAAATGTTATCAATACATATAACATTTTAGTTTGGAAACTTAAACCTGAAATGTTACCCAAAATCATAACCATTTCGGTTGCAACCGAAATTATTACCAATATATATAACATTTTAAGTTGATAATCGGGTAAAGGAAATGAACGATCAAGCTGTGTATTAGCCACATTTTAAATTCTCATTAAAACTCTTAAAATTTTTCACATGTTCACTACTTTTTTTGAAAATAATGAAGCTATCTCTCTCAGTAAATATTATATTAAAATTTTCAAAAAAAAAGTACTTAAATAGAGAGATTCTAATCACAAACTCCATTTTATGTATAAATAATTTAATAACAGTAACTTATATATTAACCCATTAACCATCACTTTTAGCAGTTTGATTAATCGAAACTGCTTAACCTTATCGGTTAGGTTAATTAACCTGTAAAATGTATCAATTATACCGGTAAACGATTACGGTATATTTTTCACACCCTTAACACTAATCAATGAATTATCAAAGAAATATTATTTTAGATAATTCTATAATTTCAATGATTTTTATAATATTTAAATAATGTATAATTATATTTATTTATTATTTTATATTTTTATAATTTTCTATAATTTCTTTAAATTATTTTTATAATTTACTAGCAATTAAGTTCTTAACATCAAATAAAATGAACAATTAAACTCTTTTGTGTGACACGTATTATCATTATAGGGTCGCTAGTCATGTTAGCAAACAATAATAGTCATGATTGATTGAAATTTCAGCTACGAGGACTCAATTATAATAATTAAAATTTCTTTAAATTTCATTAAAAAACATTATTTTGCTAAGCAGAATACTAAATAATTTGCACTACCGTTAAATGAACACATCTCAACTTGTAAATTTATATTATTAATAAAACAATCCCAAACCAAAGAAAAATAGCCATGACAAGTGACAATAGTGGTTTTAATTAATAGGATCAAGCATATAGTTGGGTGTTCATGGATGTAGTTTACCCATAATATAATGATTTATGGAGTAATCTACCCTATAATCTTTTTTATTGAGTCGTGAGAGAAAAAAAAAGATGAGTTTTAAAATTATTAAAATTCCATGTATGTGTTAAGGATTTAATAATAAAATTATTTAAATTTCCCATTTCTCTAACGAAGATGAAAAAATTAGAAAAGGAAAAACGATGATCAAAATGAGAGTATCTCGATATTTAAGTGACTAACAGGGTAATTTACCCAACATTCTCAAATCACACTCCATTGACGTAGGATATTGAACTTTATAATGAATCATTGTATTTAATGTAAGTAAATAATAGGATCAACAATGAAGCAAATGCACTCATACAAGGAGATAAACTTATTACTGTTTAAAAAATAGAGATAAACATATTTAACAATCTCTAAAGTAAGTGGTTAAAATTCTAAAGTTGATACCTAAGTTGTGGGTTCAAGACCCAATAAGAGTAAAATTCTCATTTCCTTAGGTAAAAATTGTTGTATTCAAATAAAATAATAAAAAAATATTTCACTATCTAATGCATATTGTACCTCATAAAACTGAATAAGTTTATCAATATAACATTTATAATTAATTTTATATCTAAATAAATTCATACACATATGTAAAACAAATATGTTAAACAAATAATTGGCGAATACACGCACATTATTTTATTTTCATTTAATACAAAGTAAAATGAAATTCGAATAACTTTATTCCAATTTCTTCATTTATGCGAGGGATCTTATATTTTTCGGTCGGAGACTAAATCCCGGGAATAAAACAGCATAGACACCTGAAAACACAACACATTTCCGATTGTTAGAGATTCCGATGAGATATATATATATTAAATCTTAATTCCGTGGAAGTAGGGAGTTGGAGAAGCAAATGCGAGGAACTCGGGATCCTGTTCCAGAAAACTCATCTCCTTATCGGACAAAGTAACCCATGCTTCAATGGCGTCGTGCTGCATTGCGTTCTTCAGAAAAATCCAATTGCACAGCTCTCGGTTATGGCTGTCAACCCCCGGAATGCTAATCAAACTCGGCTTTCCCCACCCGAAATCTGCATTTCCATCGAAAGTGTTCAACCAGCTGCTTAAAATACAGAAATCTGCGTTTCCTTTCGACACCATTTCTGCAAGCTGACTGAGTTGCTCCGACGTGGTTTTGAATCCTAGCAAAACACCCTGGGGATCATTAGGGATGGTTTCCCCTGCTTGTTTCACCAGATAACCCAACTCCGATAAGTCTATATCATTCCCGGTTGGATTATACTCGGCAAAAGCCATCATATACAGATTCCCTATTGAATAATCCGGTAGCCGGGGATTCATTCTTGGCCGGAGATTCACCGGTTGGGATAAGAATGCTGGCTTTGGAGATCCTGAAGCTGATCCCGAAGCCATGATGACGTGTTTCCAGACGAATGCGCTGAGAGCTAATACTCGGGAAGGATGCTCCAAGCTTTTGCTTGCGGTTTTGAACATTAGGGTGGATATCGCGGTGGCGTCGAACACGAAACTCCTCGTCGTCTTACACCTGCCGTCGTTGAACAACAGGCTTCTCACGTCGGCACTCTCCGGCATCGACTCGATCGGAGGGAAAAGCCGCGACGACGCCTCTAACAAACATTGAATCGGTATTGCTCCGTCGGAGCCGCGACAGAAAGCTGTCCAACTCTTCAGGAAAGCATAAATGGTTGATCCATCGAAGATCTTGTGTAAACCGCACAAAGCTATCGCGATCCCGCCGCAATCGAAGACGTTGACTTGAACGGCGAATTGGGGTGCCGACGAGTCTTGAACATAACAAAAGGGTCGGCAAGGAATTAACTGGTTCAGTTCCTCGAGCTCCCGAGTGCGCTCAATGAAATCGGATAACTGGCATTTCACCCTGGTTTCAACATATGGAACTCCGGCATCGTAGTCACTAATGAAAAGGTTGCTCTTCAACCGGCCGGCAACAGGGTAAAACTGAGTCAAGGCTTTCGACAATGATTGTTTGAGTTGGTCGGAGAAATGGGAATCGCCGGGGTTAGTGTAGAAGAGGATGAGTGAACTGTAATTTCTTGGACTGAGTTGGTCTAAAAGAGAAAGCTTGAACGGCTTAAGGAGATGAAGTTTTGAAGAAGGCTTAATCATTTGCTGTGAAGTAATATGAACTTCCATTTTTGCAACCATTGTTATGGAATTGTATAAGCAAAATCCAACATCTTCCATGCTATTTATAGGGGAAGCCAATAGTTTTGCCTCTAAAACAGATTATGAATTTTTATATATTTTTTAAAATTTTCTGATTTTTTAAATTACAGCCGAGATTTAGTGAAAAAGTGTAAAAAATAAAAAAATTAGTTATAATTGAGAAGTCAATTGAAATTATTATTATTTATTAATTTTAGCATGTCACATTACCACTTAACGACCGGCTAATGAAACAATGTCCATCTTGTAACAAAAATAAAAAATCCAATGTCTATCTTAAAACATTTGAAAGTTGGGTGTTCTAAATAAACATTTCAAGATAACTTAGTGACTATTTTTGAAATTTACTCTAAAATAAAATACATTGTAAGCCACTCAATAGTAGCAATATTATAAATGGGTTCATGAATTTTTAAAATAAAATTACAAATGAATCACTCAATTAGTCATTTGTTACAAATAGGTAACTTTTAAAATTGAGTAACCAATTTGTAATTTTTTAAAATTCAGTTATCCATTTGTTATCTTACTAATAATTGAATGACATATAAGTGTACTTTACTCAAAATTAAAGTTATAAGTATTAAAAATAGATATTTCGAAAACAAATGTATCACACGGAAGATTTTGATCAATTTTAAAAATATTTTTATTATTTCATATAAGATACCTTGTAATCTTTATTATAATTTTTAAATAATACGTTTAAAACGCTACGAATTATTTTCATTATATTTATTTAAGATAAAAATGAAGAAATTTTATATTAATTTCTTTCGGAGAAGAAAAGCTTAGTGTTATCCCAATATGAATCACAAGAAATTATTTTATAGATTTAATGGATCACAATAAAATTTTATTTATTATTATTAGTTTCATGAAATAGTTGGGTATTTCACCACGTTGCGAGCACCAAGACAATGCAGGCTAGCGTCGAAGACAGCCTTTAGGTTTAAGAAAATTTTATAGATTTAATGGATATGATGATGATGATGATGATGATGATGATGATGATGATGAAGTTTCCAATTTCTCTAACAAAATATCAGGGGATAGACGGCTGGACGCATATAAGAGTTGGGAGCCTTGGCCCCAAAAAATGGGTAAACTAATTTTTAGTCATTTTTAAAAATTTAATTTGACCTGTTAAAAATATTTAAAAATATATATTAGATATTTTTAATTAAGCCCCTCTAATTTTTTTAAAATTTTATTTAAAAAAAATTAATTTACATATCTAAAATTTTAAAAATTTAAAAAGATTCATTCCCTAATAACTTCCATAAGTGTTAGAGATCGAATAAAGCATTGTAACATTGTATTTTGTTAAGATGGTTTGAACTCGTGAGTAGAATACTTGTACATGCTTCATCTAGTAGTGATACATCATTCAACAAAAATCAATACAGGCTGATATGTACCATACTCGGAGATTTTATGATTTATTTTTCTACATCAAAGCTTAATTGAGTACATGTAGCCTAGGGCAGTAACAATACATGATGACTATTTTGAAAACATAATGCTAATTTTGTACTGATACTCGAATGAGTATCCCACAAGCGGTATCGATACTTATTGATGAGTATCGATACTGGACAAAATGATCTATAATGTTAGCTAAAGTTGAGAAATAAGTATGAGAAACGAGTATAATTTTAAGAATTCTATATCGCACATGATTTAGTCGGGACGAGGATGGGTATGAGTTTAGTGGGAAGTGGGATAGTGTTGCCCGCCCCACATCCACTCGTCCTCCCACTATCCACCATACAAATAAGGATATTTAATTAAAATGAAATACTATAATTATATATATATATATTAGGTGGAGTGGGGTTGATGAATATGTTTGCTGTCATTCATGTGAAATATATTTGTAAGCATTTAGAAGAATTTTGGAATGATTAATGGAGTTAAAAACCAACTTTACGAAATTTATTCAGGATTTTATGAATATGCAACGAGTTCAAAAAATCACTAACAAATTCTATATAAATAATTAGGAAGTGATCCATACATCGTTGTAACCGAGAGTAAATCTCAGTTTAACATTGCTTTTAAAAAGTGCTTTTAAAAATACTGTCAGAGAGTGATTTTGAAAAATTAGTTATAAGATTTTAATATTTGATATTTCTATCAAAAAGAGCTTTTGAAAAGATAAAATGTCTATTTTAAACATAATATTGTAAAGTAAAAATAAGCGAATGTAAATTATGTTTAAATTCATTACCATAAAATTTATTAACATTATTATATATGAAATAAATAGACTTAAATTATAAAAAAATATAAAAATTATGAAAATTTATTAGTATTTGTATGTATATAATATAAACTTTAAATATTTCTAAATAATTAATATAAAATTTTAAAGTAAATAAAAAATAGCCTCTAAACTATATATTTTTTATATTAGTGCAATATAACTAAATATTAATTTAAAATTTTAATAATTATTTCTTATATTATTTTATAATATTTAACTTTTTTATTATTTATTTTTATTTAAAATATTAATTTCTTAATATTATTTTAATATTTATTAATATTTTAATATATTACTCTTAGTATTAAATAATTTAGGGTAAAAAAATAACTTTACCCAAAAGTGATTTTTCACCCAAAAAATTAGAAATATTAGCTTTTTGAGGTTGAGCGGAAAATATTTTTTAAAAGTGTTTTTTCACTCTAATTTTTAAGTGTGTGTCATTTCTTATGGGTAAAAAATCACTTTTTTGAGCAAAAGCTCCTTTTTTAAGCAATACTAATTTTTAAGTCTAGTTTCGTTTAGAATAAATGAAGATCAATTTTAATTTGTATTTTAAAATATATGAATTTTAAGTGATATAATATAAGAAAAATAGAGCAACGGACTGCTCCTAATACTACTTCGACAACGACTTTAGAAAAGTGTCATAAATTGTACAAGTCAAATTAAAAATATCACCTTATATGGTCCCAAGTATATATCGCGGTATAGTATTTGGTTTCTAAGTGGTCTTGAATATGGCGATATAATATTCGATGTCAAAGTGATCTCAAATACAGTAGCGAAGTACTTGATGTTTGATTGGTCCAAAGTACGTTTGCTATTAGCTTGATATTTATGTGGTCCCAGCCAGGCTATACATGTTTGATTGTGATGATTCCTTTTATGTGAGCATGAGTTCAGACGATTAGTGATAGTGCCACATGGCTATTATTCTTGTCTTATTGATCATACTAGTTTGCATGCTTGCATTTATAATTTGTATGGAGTATAATAGAGTAGATGTGTACCACTAGCTTTGTAAGCTCATCGTTCGGAACCGTTGTTTTCGTGCATAGGTCGAAAGATTGGTCGTGAGCTTTGGAGAGCACTATTAGTACGAGGTTCCAACAAGCAGTATTCATCGGAGTACAATTCTTATATTTAATAGGTTATGTACTCATAAGACATTACGTAGTCGAATCTGTAAATGTTTTATCAATAAAATATTTATTTATAAGTTGTTTTAGAAACGAAGTTCCATATTTTATAAACTGCTTGATAATAGTTAAATTTTAATTTGGCTTAATAGTCAAAAAGATGCCCAACCTATACATTTTTTCCAGCTTAGTGCCTAATGTTTTTTTTCGGGCCACTTTGGTGCCTAACGTTTCATTCTGTAACTCAAATTGGGTTTTCCCGTGACGGTCGTTAAAAATTTTCTGTTATCCAATAAAAATACGACATGTGGCATATTCTAGTATTTTCTTTAATTTTTATTTTTCTAAAAATAAAAAAATCTTTAATTTTATAAAAAAAAATCCAAAATCTTTAATTTTTCTAAACCCCCCAAACCCAAACCCTAGATCCCGAAATTCCTCCCATACCACCACCAATTCAACCACCACCGGCCACCCTTGCCTTCGTCGCCCTTCCACGACTGAAAGCCCCATGATCCCGTCGTTGAAAATCGGTGAATGGACCGTTGATTGCTCCATCGACGAACATCTAAAAATGAAGAAAAAGAGACCGATTGGGCTTCTAACCGACGGCTAGAGGGTGGGGGATGTTGAACAGTGAGGTACTCGACGCTTGGGTGGTGAACGGTGAATCGCCGGCGTATGGGGGATGTCGGACGGTGAGGGGATATGTGATTTGGGGGTTTGTTTGAAAGAAATTAAAACTTTGGATTTTTAAGAAATATATAGTTTTAAAGTAATTCAAAAAATAAATAAATAAATAAAACAGACCACGTGTCATGTTATAATTGGTTAACCGAAAATTTTTAACACCCGTTGACGGAAAAACACAATTTGAGTTGCGGAATGAAACGTTAGGCACCAAACTGGAAAAAGTTATAGGTTGGGCACCTTTTTTACTATTAAACCTTTTAATTTTATAATCTAATTGTTTTATGATAGAAATTATTTTAATTATATTGTTAAGCTATGGTTTTAAATTATGACCAGTCGATTGGCGACTCCATATCCAACGTGGCACTTCAGATCCTCGGGTCGGATCAGAGTATTACAGAGTCAAATTGGGTATAGGTTATTTCGGTTTAGCTAAAATTTAAGTTAATTTTATTTCGAGTTCGAATAAATTTAGACCATCATATTTGAATTCATATTGAATCTCAGATTAAATAAATTAATTCAAACATCGAGTCTCGAGTAGTATATTGAACTTTATAATAAATCATTGTATTCAACATAAGTATATAATAAGATCAACAATGAAGGAAAGACGATGATTTTTTATTTATTTTTAAATTACCCAAATGTAAACTTAATGATAATATAATGGTTTGTGGTGTAATTTATCCTATAATGTTTTTTATTGTGTCGTGAGAGAAAATACGATGAGTTTTGAAATTTTTAAAATTTCATGTCTGTGTTAAAGATTTAACAATGAAATTATTAAAACTTACAATGTCTCTGACAAAGATGAAAAAAAAAATAGAAAAGGAAAAAAAATGACCAAAATGAAAGTGTCTTGATATTTAAGTGACTAACAGAGTAATTTATCCAACATTCTCCAATCACACTACATTGAGGTAGGATATTGAATATTTTTTTTAAAAGAAGCGGTTAATATTATAACAAAATATCTAAAATTACAATAGGAGTTTATAACTATATTCGTAAATTAAATGCATAATTTAGACATTTTCTTATAACACTGACACATGAAACTAATCACTTTAGATCATATAAGAAAAATGTTAAAAACGCAACAAAGACTTGAAGGACATGTGCGTTCGTGTATAGTTTTCTCATGAAATTCGACTTTAATTTACGGTTCTCGTAGTCTATAATAACTTAATATTCTTTTATATTTCGATTGCCAATGTAATCATATTTGTTTATATTTTCATTTCGTTCGGATATTGCACTTTATTATAAATCATTATATTTAATGTAAGTATACAATAATATCAAACAATGAAACAAAGACACTCACACAAGGAGATAAATGTATTCAGTTTGATGAGCTACAGTCTGCTTTAGATAGTGAAGATTTTTTTTATAAGTAAGTAGTGAAGAACCATACTATCAAGTATCTCGTTAAAAAATACTCTTAAACTTAAATGAAAAAAAAAGAGTGCACTTAATAATAATTACAAAGCCATAAATGTCAGAATAAACAAACTAAAATCAAGACATGCCCACATCGGCAAAAGAATGGACATCATGCGCCAAAATAATCTTGGCTAAATCATCCGCGATCCTATTCGACGTTCGCCGAACATGACAAATTTAGATCTCTCAAGGCCTATCAACCAATTCACAAATCACACGAGTTGAAGAAGCTAAACCACCGCAAACACTCCTTTTCTTCAAGATCCGAACAACATCTAAACTATCTACCTCAAGTAAAATACGCCGATAATCTTCCGCCTAAACCAGCCGTAGTCCCTCAATAACCCCCATAATTCAGCCTCAAAAATCGAACAAATCCCCACAAACTTACAAAAATCAAACAACCACTCCTCATTGCCATTACATATCACTCCACCACACAAAATAAGCCTTGTAAAAGTCATCCTAGATCCATCCGTATCGATCTTAACTTAATCGGCCAGAGAAGGCTGCCAACACTGCTCAAGAAAGATGGCCTAGACTGAGCCAGGATAGTAAAGCATTTTTTTATCATTCTATTTGAGTACAATATAATATTTTTATATAATTTTAAATTTAAATAAATTCATTCGAATCTATAGAATATATAATTGACTAATTGTTGAATACACGCGCATATTATTTTATTTTCATTTAATACGTGGTAACATTAAATACGAATAACTTTATACTAAATTCTTCATTTATGTTAAGGATCCTAGTTTCTCAACCGGAACACTAAATCCCGGAATAAAACAACATATAGACACCAGAAAACACAATACATTTCCGATAGTTGGAGATTCCGACGAACAAACTATCCCTCCACAATTTATATATTAAATCTTAATTCTGTCGAAGTAGGGAGTCGGAGAAGCAAATGCGAGGAACTCGGGATCCTGCTCCAGAAAACTCATCTCCTTGTCGGACAAAGTAACCCATACTTCAATAGCGTCGTGCTGCATTGCGTTCTTCAGAAAAATCCAATTGCACAGCTCTCGGTTATGGCTATCGACTCCCGGAATGCTAATCAAACTCGGCTTTCCCAACCCGAAATCTGCATTTCCATCGAAAGTGTTCAACCAGCTGCTTAAAATACAGAAATATGCGTTTCCTTTCGACACCATTTCTGCAAGCTGACTGAGTTGCTCCGCCGTGGTTTTGAATCCTAGCAAAACACCCTGGGGATCATTAGGGACGGTTTCCGCTGCTTTTTTCACCAGATAACCCAACTCCGATAAGTCTATATCTTTCCCGGTTGGATTATACGCGGCAAACGCCGTCGTATACAGTACAGATTCCCTATTGAATAATCCGGTACCCGGGGCTTCATTCTAGGCCGGAGATTCACCGGTTGGGATAAATAAGCTGGCTTCAGAGGTCCTGAAACTGATCCCGAAGCCATGATGACGTGTTTCCAGACGAATGCGCTGAGAGCTAATACTCGGGAAGGATGCTCCAAGCTTTTGCTTTCGGTTTTGAACATTAGGGTGGCGATCGCGGCAGCGTCGAACGCGAAACTCCTCATCGTCTTACGCCTTCCGTCGTTGAACAACAGACTTTTCACGTCGGCATTATCGGGCATCGACTCGACCGGAGGGAAAAGCCGCGAAGACGCCTCCAACAAACACGGATTCGGTATTCCGCTGTCGGAGCCGCGACTGAAAGCCGTCCAACTCTTCAGGAAAGCATAAAGGGTTGATCCGTCGGAGATCTTGTGTAAAGCGCACAAAGCCACCGCGATCCCGCCGCAATCAAATACGTTAACTTGAACGGCGAATTGGGGTGCCGTCGAGTCTTGAACATAACAAAAGGGTCGGCAAGGAAGTAACTGGTTCAGTTCCTCGAGCTCCCGAGTTCGCTCAATGAAATCAGATAACCGGCATTTCACCCTGGTCTCAACGTATGGAACTCCGGCATCGTAATCAGTAATGAAAAGGTTGTTCTTCAGTCGGCCGGCAACAGGGTAAAACTGAGTCAAAGCTTTCGACAATGATTGTTTGAGTTGGTTGGAGAACTGGGAATCACCGGGGTTAGTGTAGAAGAGGACGACTGAAGTATAATGACTTGGACTGAGTTGGTCTAAAAGAGAAAGCTTGAAGGGCTTAAGAAGATGAAGTTTTGAAGAAGAAGGCTTATTCATTTGCTTTGAAGTCATATGAACTTCCATCTTTACAACAGTTGCTATGAAATTGTACAAGGAAAACTCAACATCTTCCATGTTATTTATAGGGGAAGCTAACGGTTTTGTCTCTGATTAGGCTGTTGATCTTCCTTATGCATTTGTGGATGATTTTTTCATTACGCTCGTTTTAATTTATAGTTTTTGGTTGGTGGTGTTTGAGTAGTTTAATCTCATTTTGTGGTTTATTTGCCGATGCAATCAGTTCTGTTCTTATATTATATCTTTTGTCTTTTAATTGAGATTTTAACCTAAACAATAATCTAATGAAAAAGAAAATTTTATTTTTTTTAAGAGACTCGAGTTCAATAAATTAACCCCTAAACTTTTACAATCAATTAAGCTTTTATATTCCAAATTTTTATCAATTTACCTTTTTTGACTAATGTTGAATTTTAAAATTAATTTTTTGAATACTTTAGTGCAACATGTTGTGTTACAATGTTGTCACTTAACATTTTTAATAACAACACAATGCGTCAGAAAAGAGCCTTGGCATAATATCTATATGATAGACTCGAGAGCCTAACCCAAACTATTACATGAGACGAATGCCTTTGTGACATGGAGAAATCTCTACTCCATGGTTAGACTTATTTTAATTTTGATATAACTTTAAGGATTTAATTGTAAAATTTTGTAAATTCGCTTAATATTTTAAATTTATCAGAAATATTTAAAAATATTTTCTAAAATTAAACATATCGAACATATCTTCAAAAAGTCAAAATTTAGTAAAATTTTATGTTTTTCGAATAAGGTTTCGATACCCCACTGGAGGTTTCAAAACCTGGGCCAAGGCTTCAATACCATTCAAAAGGTTTTAAAACCTTTCATAGGGGTGTGTATTCGGTTAATTCGGTTACCGACTGAATCGAATTACCCAAAATCTATTAATCGAGATTTTTTTCCTTTTAACCGTTAATCGAACCGATTTTTTTTGAAAATTTTTAACCAAACCGATTTTTTTTTGGTTAATTCGGTCGGTTTTCTAATTAACCGAAATTTGTTATAAAATTTTGGGTAAATTACACAATTGGTCACTAAATTATTCTAAAATGATCTTTTTAGTCACTAAACTTTTATTTTATGCTAATTTGATAAAAGCTTAATGACCATTTTATAATATATCAAAAAATTTAATGATCATTTATAATTTTTAAAAGTTTAATGACCAAAAATAAATATATATAATATATAATATTATATATATAATAATTTTGGTTAATTAGGTTAATTAACTGATTTCGAACTGAATTAACCGATAACTGAATTTCCCAAAGAAAATTAACCGTTAACCGAACCTACCTAAGATTAACTGACCGAATGAATCGAAAAAAACTCACCTAAATGTCCTCATATCTCTGTGCAAATGAGTATTAAATGCTTGACATTATAAAAACTCACCTAAATGTATAATGACTAGTGTTTATAAAAGTTCGCCTAAATGTCCTCATATCTCTGTGCAAATGAGTATTAAATGCTTGACATTATTCGCTTCCAACTCCCTTTAAAGCCCTACAATGGTAATAAAATGAAAGAGAAAATATAAAAGGGACCTCTAAACATTAGAAGACCAAAAAAGCAATCCAAACATTCAAGTGATCAAAATCTAATTTTTACACAATTTTTTTTACCTTTCTTGTGAATATGGTGAGCAAAACTTGACTCGACTCGAAAAAATTAAAGTTTTCGGCTCGACTTGAGGCGAAAAAACTCGACTCGTCTTGACTCGATTCGAAATTTCATAAACTCGAATCGACTTGAAAAATTTCAAACAAGGTCTGAGTTGTTCAATCAAAATTTGAATAACTCGAATAGCTCAAAATATTTATTAATTAGTGAATTTATTTTTATGTTCGAGCCAAGTCCTTCAATTTTTTGATATATATACCGATATAAAAAATATGAAGAAATATATGCCACATATAAAAAATATGAATATATATGGTTATATTTTGATACACAAACTGTGTAAAAAAATTTACACAACCCTTCTATAAAATTTAAAACCTAAATCCCAAACCCTAGTACCCTAAACTTTAAATTCTAACAATAAATCTTAAATTCTACACCCTACACACTAAACCCCTAAACTATAACCTAAAACCCTAAAATTGAAAGGAAAGTATTTTTCACACATATATATGCATATCTTATATGATTAGAGAAAGTCATTTAAATTAAACTCAAAATGTACTATAACATGATAAATAATTACAATTAAATTTGTATAGGAACTTGAAAATTTGACTCGACTCGAATCGAAAAAAAATTAAATAAAGTTTGAGTTGTAAAATATGATGTGTCAACTCGAATAACTCAAAAAAATTTCACTCGACTCGATTGAATGCTCACCCCTTCTTTGTAATGCTCACCCTACGCTATGTTGATCACCTCTTTGTGTGCCCTATTCTAAATTTTTTGTAGGGGTGTAAATGAACAGAGCGTTCGACGAACCGTTTGTATAACGTTCGTTTATTAAGCTAAATAAACGAGTATGAACAAAATTTTTATGTTCGTTTAATAAATGAACGAACACGAACAAAGGTGTGTTCGATTCGTTTATGTTCACAAACAAGCTCGTTTATAAGCTCGTTTATAGGCTCGTTTATAAGCTATTTATAAGCTCGTTTATGATGAAAATGCTTGTGGATGTATCTAAATACTACTTTGTTACTAAGAATGTTATATAAATTCATGTTAAAATGTACGTTTTATTTTGTTGCTTTTGTTTTATTTATTTACTCATTGTTAATCTAGTTAACATTTCTGAACATAAAAATGAACATGTTCGCGAACGAATAAATGAACACGTTCATGAACACTTAAACGACACGTTCACGAATAATTAAACGAACACGTTCGCAAATACTTAAACGTACGAACACGAACACTTCAAAAATAAATAAACAAAGATAATATTAAAAATTTAAACAAACACAAATCTAACATAAATACCTCTAAAAATAAACAAATAAACATAAATATAATCTTATTCATTCAATCTTGATTAATTTACACTCCTAGCCTCTGGACTTCTACCGAAACCGATAAACTGGTCGTTTCAAAATCGAAAAAGCATCAATAACTGGGATGACGGCCTCTCCAATACCTAATGTACTCACGATTGCAAAAGCCTAACTTTAGATTAAATGTACCTAACGTAATGATTATTAATTAATATTATTTATTCCTTAATTAATCTACTTAGATGCTCCTGTTAATTATAGGAAATAACTTGATCCTAGAACTTGAAGGTTTTAGGTCTAATTAAATAGTGTACAAGACTAACAACATCAATTTTAACGACATTAAAATACAACTATTTTCTCATTCATAGTAAATATACCTAACCCAATTTAATTTTGATTGAATTATTTAAAATATTAGATATCTCTAATTCAATTTTAGTTTAATTTAATTATTAAAAAAACTAAATCTATATTTTTTGGGTTATATTTTGATACAAAAGGTGTGTAAAAAAAATTACACAACCCTTCTATAAAATTTAAAACCTAAATCCCAAACTCTAGCACCCTAAAATCTAAACTTTAAACCCTAAATTCTAAATTCTAACCATAAAGCTTAAATTATACACCCTACACACTAAACTCCTAAACCCAAAACCCTAACCTAGAACCCTAAATCCTAAAATTGAAAAGCTTATGTAAACTTTAGGTTGTGGTTTAAGGGTTTAGAGATTTAGGTTATAGTTTAGGGGTTTAGGTCGTAGGATGTAGAATTTAAAGTTTATGGTTATAATTTAGAGTTTAAGATTTATAGTTTAAGATTTAAGTTTTAGGGTGTTAGCTAGGGCTAGGGATTTAGGTTTTAGATTTTATAGCTTAAATATGAAAGGTTGTATAAATTTTTTTACATCAAAATATAACATATTTTTTATACAATAAAATTTTATTTTTTAATACTTTTTAGTTTATTCTTTATTTGACAATTAATCTTTGTATTTTTAATCAACTATATCAAATTGACAATTCCACCTGTTTTTTCTCATGAAAATATCTTTTAATATTCTTAATACGGATACGTTGTAGTATTTATTCATTTTTTAGTTCTTAATAAAATTTACCCACACCTGTAAACGAATTTGAACTTGTTTTTACGAAGATCATCATTTTCTTTTTTACTGAAATCACTCGAATAATTTTTTTATAAAGTAAGTGGTAAAAAAATGAGCCAAATAATAACGCAACCCATTTATTTTTTAATCAGGATGATAGAGACTCCATTTAACTTAGGTTGATCTAGGCCAGAAGCAGACCTACGTCAAGATAACCCTTCGTTTCTTTGAAACACTTTTGGAGTGCTCCTGTATCAGTAATGAATCAGAGCACACAGAACCATCTACTTTTTTCTCTTAGAAAAAAATATATATTATATGGTAGACTAGCTGATCTTTCTATCAGTTAATGAAAGAGCCCAATGCAAAAAAAAAATGCATGTTGGGTCTTTGAAATAGGCCGAATCATTTTGATAATAATCAGTTCGATCTGTTTTACCGAGAAGGTCTACGGTTCGAGTCCGTATAGCCCTATATTTTCTATTTTCTATTTTATTAATTTTCAATATTCAGTAAATTAATAAAAATGAAAATAATATTCTTAAAACTAAAGCAAATTAAAACAATAAAGAATATCCAAATTGCTTTCTTTAACGTTTTAATCATTTTTGTTTTAGCCATTTCAATTATTTTTGAAACTCGTATGGTAAAACAGTGCAGATTGCTTCTGTTAAAGATTAAAAAGTTTGAGTTTTTTAACCCAAGGAGTGGTCGCACTCGCATAAGACAATTTATTTCATATATTTAAAAAAATTCACAAAATTATAATTTTAAAATATATTTTTATAATTTTAGAAAGTCTTAATATAAAAATAAATATTCAAATTATACTTTTTTTTCTTTAAGTGTTTAGATTTTTTTTTATCAAAATAAGTGCATAATATTTAATTTCGTTATATTTTAACTTTTCTCTGTTAAAAAAATTGTCATCCAATGAATACATTACATGGACATGTTTTTTAATTTTATTTATATTTTTTAAAAAGAAAAACATCAAAAACATTTATTTTCCCCCAAGATTACCCAAAATTCTTAATTTTTTCATAAACCTCAATCCCAAATATTTAAATTCATCATCTACCGCTTCCGAATCAACTATCGTCACTCACCCTTTTCGTCTTCGAATCCCATTACTGATAACTCTAATTTTTCATCGCCCCAATCAATGATCGATGTGTCAATTGAATATTGAACAACAAATGAAAAATGAATTTCACAAACGATGAATACCACGAAAGATAAAACAACGACTAGGCTTTGCGATTTTTACGGCGAGAGAAGGAAATTTCACCGTTATGTCAACAGCAACGGCAGCATGTTCGCAACGGGAAATGATTTGGAAGTTTAAAATTAAAGATTATTTCGATAAAAATGAGAGTTTTGGTCCACGGGCTATACCTATGCCCATGACTAGTCTTTTACAAACATTCTCTAACGATACAGTTTGTTTGTATTTCAAATATATAATTTAAAATAATTACCAACCCACAACGACTCACCTAATTATTTATTATTTTTTTATTTTTATGTGTTTAGGGTTTAAGGTTTAAATTTTTAAATTTTATGAAATTAGATTTTTAAATTTTTAAAAGTAAAAAAAAATTAAAACGCAACTACGTGTCAAGCAATGAATGATTGTTGAATTTTTTAAAGGGTCAACCTTTAAATATAAATGAATGAAACGTTTGACACCTAAAATAGTAACGTTATAAATGGCAGGCACCTAAAGTAAAAAAGAGGTATAGTTTGTGCACTTATTTTTATATTAAGCATTTTAAATATATATTTGAATTTTCAAATATTTTTATTTTTTCCCTTTTTTAATTTTCTTTGAAATTATAGTTTTATAAATACTGAAAAATACTAAAATAAAATTTTAGTTACAATTGAGAGGTCAAAATCGATATTTTCTGTTAATTTTAGCATGCCACGTCACTGTTAACAACAATTAATTTAACGACATAATATTCATTTTGTAACAAAATCTAAAATTTAATGCTCTTACAAGTTGACGTTCAAAATGAACATTTTGATAGAATTTAGTGATATTTTTTTTTGTCTTTATCATAAAATGAAATTGTTAATTGTCATGAAACACTAATGTGTTATGTAATAAAATGATATGGTATAATGATAATTTGAGGATGAAAATGAAATATTCAAAAAGTTTGGGGACAAATTTAGAATGAGAACCATAGTTTAGGGATGGAAATGAAACATCCAAAAGTTTGGGGACTAATTTTGAATGAGAACCATAGTTTGGGGATGAAATTGAAATGTTTATGGACCAATTTAAAATGAGAATCATTATTTGAGGACGTGTGGAGCAATTAACTCTTTCTCTCTCTCTATATATATATGAGTTCAATCACCGATGCCCGATTTATTGGCTAACTAATCCGAATCGAATTTTGCATATATCCGATATGGGACCCTCCCAACCTAATATGAGATTTTTTTATTAGGCTTAATTACTCATTGGTACATGAATTATACCGCAATTTCAGTTTGATACATAATATTTTAAAATTTTCGTTTTCATGCAAAAAGTTTTTCGCCATCAGACACTTTACTCACTTTCGTTACAGAAGTTGACGTAGAACCTTGTATCCACTCAAAATTTGACACATGTCATTTATTTTTAAAATAAAAACCTCCATTTATTTATAGAATAATTATAAATTTAGTCCTCAACATTTCATTATTTTTCAATTTCACCATTGATCTTTAAAAAAAAATAAGTAAATATATTTAATTAAAAAAATATAAAAAAATATTTGGATCAATAAATGATTGACACATTGCACAATATTATTATTTTTAAATTTAAACCCTAAAATTCAAAAACTAAATATTTTTTTAAAAAAATTATAAAAATGCGTTAAAAATATACAACATCCATTCAAAAAATAACACGCGGCACTTTTAAAAAAAAATAACTATTCTTTCATAAAAACCTTAACCTTTTTGTTCCTCTCATCCTCCCTCACCCAAGTTATAGCCGCTCGGAAGTATATCAGTTAGCTCGTATTTGTTTTCTCTTCTCAAATATTTGGTTAGATTTGTCGTTTTCAGTCACTTCCAACTTTTCATTTTTATATGAACAGTGATATCATTTCTTAAACTCCAAATTTGCGGCATTTGATTAAATGTTATTGTTGCGAGAGAAAATCAGAATTGAAGCGGTGAGATTTTTGAGTTTTGACAGTGGGGTTGGGTCATCTATTTGTTCGAAGAGGAGGGCGAGTGGGGTTTGGTTCAGGGAAACTCTCCAAGTAAGCCAATGACACAAGCATGCTGGAGTCGAGGCAATGGGCAGCAAATTTTTTTGAAGAGAAATATTTTTTTTATAATTTTAAAATGATAAAAAATAAAGAAGAAAAAAAAGTAATTTGAAATTCTTTTGATTAATATTTTGCCATGTGTCAATTATCAATTGGTCCAAATTTGTTTATAATTTAAAGATTTTTTTAATATTATACCACATGTCAATCATTGATTGGTCTATTAATTTTATTTTTTGAAATAAATATTTAATTTTTTTAAAAAATTAACTTGAAGGGTTAAATTAAAAATAATAATAAAACATTGAGAACTAATTTTGTTATTAACCTTTAAGTAAATAAAAAATAAATAAAATTAAAATAAATGTCACGTGTCAATTTTTGACTAGTCTAAAGGGTCTACGTTAGTTTCCGTCACGGAAGTGAATAAAGTGATTAACGACAAAAAAGTTAGTGTATGAAATCAATAATTTTAAAACATTGTGTATAAAATTGAGAATTCAATATAGTTCATATATCAACAGGGTAATTAAGCCCAAACTAAATCTTAGCGCCTAAAATATAAAAGATCTAAACTACACAACATGTGTATATTGAATAATTTCCGCATATTAATATATATATTTCTCATTGGAACTACTTTTGAGAGTACTAGTAGTAGTAAGTTTCAATGTTATAAGGGTCATAAATATTATATTTAAACTTGATTTGTTCCTGTCTATGGACTTAAAGGAATGGGTTGGTTCTAATTTATCTCAGCCGGACCTATTAGCTAAAGGAGGCGACTGGGATTTAATGTTTGACATGGTGTTGTGGCAGCTATGGTTGAACCGCAACAGCATTGCTTTCGACAATCCAGCAGAATTTTTTGAGTCGATTGTTATGCGCTGCACCCGCCTGGTCCAGTTATCTAGTCACGCCCTTGCCCAAACTCAACATCCAGTAGGAGGAGTGCATGCAGAGATTCAGACTGGTTCAAGGCAGTGGCTTCCACCGCCGGCAGGTTGGTTTAAGCTTAACTCGGACAGGGCTTGATGGGATTCCAATGGTTCTTTTGCTTGTGGGGGAGGGAGTGATTCGTGATCATCTTGGTCAATGGGTGCTTGGTTTTAACAGAGGTTTTGGGGCTCTGTTCAGTGTTTGAGGCTGAACTTTGGGGCATGCTCGTTGGTCTGCAGTGTGCATGGTTTGCTGGTATTCGATACCTTCAGGTCGAATCTGATAATTTGAAAGCAATTTGTTCAATCTGGAAAGGCGATAGGGTATTTCCATCTCCGTTGCTTCACGTTGAAGAATGGAAGAAATATCCATGACAGCTCCAGTTCCTTCATATTCGGCGCGAAGGCAACCGAATGGCTGATAGCTTGCGAAAGTAATCGATAGGGATAGTTTTGAGGTGGTTCAGTTTTCGGAGCCACCTCCTGGTATTTTTGGTTTGATGTGGTGCCTGGAACCACTGAGGTGGGCTAGGTTTGGTTACTTTATGAGTTCTCTTAGATTACAAGTTAGGATCTAATATCCTTCGTATGTGACTGCTAGTTATTAGCACGTGTACTTTTTTCCCCATCTAGGTTTAGGAAGATCTTTAATAAAACACGTCGTAATAACTCTTTTTTAATAAAAAAATTAATAATTAAATTATCTTACAATAATTAAATATTATATTTAAAATTTTTATATGATTTCCGGAAACATAGCAAGAGACATTCTAGTTAAAATAAGAAAAGAAAACATTTCTTAATAAATAATATTATAAATTGGCCAAACTCATAAGCTTAATAAGTAATTTGATCCATGAAAGAAATCTAATGACAACATTTCATTTAATCAATTTTTAATATATCATATTAAATAACCATGGAAAAGAAAAGTTATTTTCTGATCAAATTCAATATTTCCCTTCTCTACTTGAATAGCTTTGCTTCTTAAATAAACCACCAAAAGTACATGTGAACAGGTGACGAACATCCTTGAATTTAACATAGGAAGTTAGTAGAAGGTACACCAATGGAATTTCTAAAACGTACCTGAGGGTACGTCGGTTTACGTCTCGAAGAACCGAAGCTCCACCATAAATTCCTGATGCTTTGGGGAGTACCAAGCAACAGCCTTTGCTGAACAAAGGACGTGCAATGCATATTCGATTGCAAACACCGGTTGGTCTGCCTGTATGCGCCAACTTTTGTTCTTGAAATCAACTGAAACACCCGAATCAACTCTAAAACTGAAAGGTCCGGCAATCTGCAAAGTAAAAATAAACAAATTTCCAGAATCAATTACAATTCAGAAAATGCCTATGAATGGTCAGAGCATACAGTAACCTATAATCAAGCCAAGCTGAGCACGAACAATGACACTGGCTGCTACAAATAACTAAGCTCAAGCTCCGGTAGAAAAAAAATCGAGCTATTCATACTTGGCTCAATTAAGCTCGATTACACAAGTCATATACTCAAGCTCAAGTTCAAGCACATTCTATAAACAACTTTTTTTAGTAAAGTAGCAATTTAATATCAAAATATTTAAGGAAACATTTACAAATAAAAAAACTCGGTTAGGCATGTGGGCTGCTCAAATCGAGTATTAAGATAATCAAACTCGGTTTGTTTGATTGCTAGACCTGGGACTTGGCTCGAGAATGATTGAGTCAAATTCAAACTTCTTTTGATTCGAACTTGAATAGTTTACGAGCAAAATTGTACAAGTAGCTCGTTTACATCCCTACTCAAAGCTATGCATGAAGTCAATAAGTGTTACTATCACTTATCACCAAAATAGCAGAAAAATACCACCTTGGCTTCAGTTGCCATTCCTTTTAACATCCTAAATCAGTATGGCAAAAGAATTATTTCAAACGAAATACCTGCTGCTGAAGTGAAAGGGCGGTAGTTGGGCAGATCGTTTTAATTGCTTCGGAACTAGGCTGGCGTGAATTCAAAAGATCTTGAGCTAATTGTGTGGCACCTGAAAGGAATTTAGAACCAGAGGGGAACTCCATGCGAGCATGAAATCTTGTAAGATCAGAAAATAACCGTTGGAAGTTCCCATGCTGGGTGTAAATGACATGGATGCAAATACACCCCCTAGTAGGGAAGATTTTAGAGCTGGGTGATACAATGATAACTGCTTAATATCTTTAGCTTCTTCAACTAATCTGGCCGAACTTTCCCCAAAATTCGCACTCAAAGCAGCACCTATGCATATAAAACAAGGAAATTTTTGTTATTTTCACAAGAGCTGTAGTCATCAACATGGAACCATTCATGAACTAAACAACTATAGTGCTAGAACAAGATGTCAATAGCATAATTAGAATATGAATTATAATAAAATGAGATATAGTGATAAGTACCCCTTCCTATGAACATCTAGGTTACAAAAAAATTCAGGGAGTCTTCAGGGTACTTTTTGTTAATCTTACCAATGGTTCCTGATGCTGAAACATGGGGATCTGAAAGGAAAAGGTCATAAGGTTGAACCATCTTGAGTTTCTGAGCTTTGCTCCTCCAAATGTCAACATTCTTCTTGTAAGAAAAGGCACATTTAGCAGAAAAACCAGGAAGTAGAGAAGCGGGGACTTGAGCAATGGGATCATCTTGAAATTGCTTTGGTGACCCATTGTTATGGTATAGACACAAATGATAACTTGGACCACAATCTGAAGAAAGAGAAGCCAAATCAAGTACCGTGGAGAAGGGTACATCCCAGTAATCACCAGTCTCTTTGTCCACAAAGAGAGCTGGCCAAGCTGCATCTATCGTCAAATTATGATTTGGAAACTGTCATAGAAGCAAAGCATACACGTGTTCTATTAGTATGTACTGTTGAAGCGGGAAAATAGGTCTAGTTATGAATGTCAACTGTAAAACTGAGAAGTTAGTCCCTCTATTTTAATTTGTCAGAATTCGGTAGGAAAATTGAGACATTAAATTGATAACCTAAAAAAATCAGCAGTTCAGCAATTTATAAGCACAGAATTAGCAAAATCATTAGTTTAGAAATTTATATGCAGTAAAAAACAGTAGTTCATGTGTTTACCCACAGATGAACATACTTTTAAGTTTTTGTAAAATACATCCAATCCTGTTAAATTGAAGTAGAGGGACTGACTTCTAAATTTTGGAGAAATTCATAATTAGACCAATAATTAATCAGAGAAAAGGCAAAATATAGCACTAGCCTTATGACGGTAAACTGCTTTCTTTCTGGGAATGGAAGGGTTGTGAGCATAATATGAATCAGAGCTAAAATGTAAAGTGTCATCAGGGCTTAATAAGATCTCAGAAGAGAAGCCAAGAGCATACAAGGACTTGTCAAGAAGAAGCCTCCCGACTGATTTAAGGTCACGCATAGACCTCGCAGCTCCTCCATTTTCCTTTAAAGATGACAAAAACTTCCACATGTTGAACTGGCCTAGCAAAAGGGCAGACCAATTCTCACTAAAAGGAATGCTCAAAACTTGCTGAAGAGTGATGCCAAAGTGATTGGTGTAGGATGGAAGAAAAGGGGCAGCCATGAACCGCTGCATGAAGTCAATCTGATTTGGCCTGGAAAGCCTGGTCCCTCTTGATAAACCCAACGGTAAAGCCTTCCCCGGGACAGCACGAGCCGCTCCTTCAAGGGTCCGAGGGGTGGAGGCATCCAATTCCCAAAAGTCCCCATCGCTTGCCCATCGGAGCTTCTTCATTTCCCCTCAATCAAAATCCAGAAAGTAAAATCGAAACCCTAACCCCTAAAGTTTGGTCAATTCGAGAGAGAAATGTACACTACTTAAAACACTTGCTGCCTGATAATGCTAGTGATTCATGATCATCACCTCTGCCTAAACCCTAACCCTTTCGAATTTGAAATTGGAGCAGCAATTTCACACTTGAAACCCTCCCCAATTTCCCCCCTTTGTTCTACTAACAAAAACTACAGCAGAATCTTATTAGAAAAAACTAGAAATCAAGTGAATTGCAATTCGAAAGTACCAAATGCGGATCCAAACACAAAAACCCTATTAACAACACTGTTCCGCTCTAATGGGATTCGAGAATTTTTCCTACTCAGCAGTCAACAGTATGCGGCATTTTAGTCGAAACTGAAATTCGGAAAGCAATCTCGTTAGCTCAATAAAACGACATTGATTAAAACAACAACAACAATAATTAATAAAAACAATCCAATGAAAAATCAAAGAAAAGATATGAAATAGCTTACCTCGCCAATGGTGGATTGGATTGAGAGTCGAGAGGCAGAATAGAGAGAGCTCGGAATGGATTATACAGCAAATTGGCAAATTGGCCGCTTCTTCTTTATCGTTGGCCCTTTTGTTTTCTCGGGTCCAACTGACCCGACCCATTAATAAAATAAATTAATAATATCTTATTTGGTTTGATTCGGTATTTTTTTTTTAGAGAAAATAACTTTTCGCCCATGAATTTGGTAGTTTGTTTCTATTCGGTCTCTAAGTCTCTTTTATTTTTTTTTGGCATTATGATTATGTGATATTATGAGATTATATTTAAAAATAACAAAAAAAAGTTATTCGACAAGTTTCGACCCAATTAGGTTTAAACTATGAAGTACGGGTATTTTAATATAATGTCGTACTACGTATCCGATACGTCCCTATATTAGAGACATATAGGATACAATTTGGGTATTCCCCAGTATTTTATCTCCTTATTTGTTCTTATTCTTCTATTATACCACAATTTTTCTGCCTTTTTTTTGTTTTTTTCGACACTATTTTGCTCACATAAATTAACTATAAGTATATATGTGTGATACCATGCTCACATGATTTTTGTATGACTTTTTATTATAACATTTTCTTAGAATATAAAATTTATTTTATATTTTTTGTACCTTAACCGTACACTTATCTTGTATTTTTGAAAATTATCATTTTCTGTTCTCATACCTGTACCCATATCTAAATCTGTATCAGTACAACATAGAGTTTAATAAAGTTGGGTTGAATTTTTATTATGAAATTTGAGTTTTAAGATTCAGGTTTCGGAAGAAGTTTGTGTCACGGCCCGCTCATTTCGGTCCGAGACAGATGCGCAACAAGCAACCCAAGAGGTTCTAGGCTTGCCAAGAAGACCACCAGACTTGGTCCGATCGTTGAAGACTGAAAGAAAGCCCAAATGCATTGAGCCCGGTAAATTAATAGATGGCATCTTACCGGGGAATATTCCAAGGGATAAGAATATCTCTCAATGTAAACACAAACTTAAGGAAAGAATATCATAGTGATAGAGTTTCCTTAATTAGTGTAGATTTGGTAGGTGGCTTTCAATCTGGGCCGTTAGTGTGATTCGATCTCGTCCGTTCATTGTAAGGGGATTCAACTATAAATAGAGGCCTCCCCACCTCACTTGTATCATCCATCATTTGAGTAATACACTTGGCATTTACTCTAAAAACACTCTGTAGTGTTCTTCGCGTTCTTGAGCGTTCTTTCTCTTGTTCTTGTTGCCTTTCTCTTTTGTTCGGTTCCTCTTGGAACGATCTTGTGTTTGTGAGCATTGGAAGTATTCGATCTTCCGGAGAAGGATTTCAGGCTTACTTAGTCGTTTGTCTAAGAACATCGACTAAGGCCGCACGTTGGGTTGGTTCAGAAGTCTAGCCCCGTGACAGTTGGTATCAGAGCGAGTGTTCGAGCACAAACACTGATTGGAGATGGCAAAGAAAGGAGGGAATGTTGTAGCACAAAAGGGTGTTGAGGCCCAGGCTGACGATGGAAAGCGAGACAGTCCGAGCAACACTGTGCCTACGTTGGAGGAAAGGTTGGGAAAGCTCGAAGGATCCATGAAGGATGCCAGAGAGGAGATTGACGTTGTCAGAGTACGTCTTGACGAGCTGGACTCTTCGGGAGAGGAGCTCGAAAGCAACGTGCAGGATCTGAAGAACAACGTTCGAGACCTTGACCATTGTGCCGACAGTGCGGATAGACGGAGTGATGCACTCGAAGCCGAGCTAAAGGCTTTGAAGGCGGAGATGATGGAGGAGATCAAGGAGCTCAAGGGAGAGCTTCATGTTTACAAGGCTGTCGTGACTGATATGTTAAAAGCGGCAACAATCAGACCAAAGTTGGACGTGCCAAAGCCGAAGGAGTTTAGCGGAGCTAGATCGGCCCGGGGCGTGGGAGAACTTTGTGTGGAGCATGGAACAATACTTTCGTGCTACAGGCATCAAGGATGATGCGGATAAGGTAAACATTGCTTCATTTACTTAGCGACGTTGCACTTTTATGGTGGCGGCAGATGCTCTGAGGAGAAGAGCAAGGATATTCCCATCGGGACTTGGGAAGAGTTTTGGCTGAGTTCAAGGCAGTTCTACCCAAAGAACGCCCAACAGGAGGCTCGGGAGAAGCTACACGAACTCAAGCATGAAGGTTCCATCTGGAGTATGTCGAGACGGTTCATCAAACTCAAACTCCAAATCACGGACATCGCTGAAGCCGAAAGCCTTTTTATCTTCAAGAATGGACTTAGCGATGGGCGAGAATGGAGTGAAGAGGATGGGAGTTGAGGAACTCTCCAAAGCTATGGCCGCAGCTGAATCCATAGCCGAGTTCGAGATGGCGGAGACTCTCAAGCCCCGAGGCAAGGGCTATGGTGGGGAGTCAAAGATGGGGAAGGTCTTGTGTGTTGTTGTGTCTGCGGAGGAAAGCACATGATGAAAGATTGCCCCAAGAATGATCGTCTTAATGCTTTGTCAAAGCGATGTGTCCGAGGAGTCGGACGAGGAAGTGACGAGACTTGGTGCGATTGCAAGTGTCAAAGCAATCAAGCCGAGGGTAGAGAAGCAACTGAAGTGCTACCAATGTAAGGGTCCACACAAGTTGCGAGCATGCCCACATCGAGTCAAGCCATCCAAGGGGGTGGACGAGCCCGAACAGAGCGAGGCTGCGAGACTTGGTTCGATGATACCGAGTTACGCTAAAGCGAGAGCATAGCGCGAAAGGGTTGATGTTTGTCGACATCAACATTGCGGGACGATCGAGGAGTGCTCTAGTGGATACCGGAGCAACCGATCTATTCATGTCCAAGAAGGCTGCCGACAAACTTGGTCTTAGAGTTGTGGGTTCAACTGGAAAGATCAAGACTGTGAATGCTAAAGAAGTTCCAATTGTTGGGACGGCACGGAAGGTGGAGCTGCAGATTGGTGAATGGAAGGGCAAGGAAGACATCAAGGTAATCAACTTAGATGACTTTGATTTTGTTTTGGGATTAAGCTTCCTTGACCGTATAGATGCTCTTATCGTTCCTTGTGCCGACGTCGTCTGTGTTTTGGATCGCAAACAACGTTGCGTTGTGCCCTCGTACCGAGACAAGGGAAAAGGAACCAAGATGCTGACTGCCATTCAGCTTGCCGATGATGCTCCAAGCCAAGGAGACATCGCTTTGGAGGCTACTGTTGGAGGGACTACTTTAGTGGGGCAAGAACTGCCCGAGCCAGCTAGCGACATGAGACCCGTGGAAAAATCACCTTTGGGCAAGGTGGAGGAAGCATTGAACTTCAAGTGTGAAGAGGGGTCAATGCGAGAAAAGTTGCCAATGGGCAACGAGGCACCAAACTTCAAGAGGGAAGGGTTGATGCCGGTTAGAGTGAATGCCACGAAGGAGGCGCATCTCAAACTTCGTCGAGATGTGCGCAATGATGCAGAGCGAGAAGTTACACGACGGAAGGAACCAAGGCGGCGATCTGTATGGGAAGACAACCTAGCCCGAGTCGAGCGCTCCTTATGGGGGGAGCCGTTCTTATGGGGGAACATCGTTGCCCGATTCTGAGTTGGGAGCAAGCCAAGGTACCATGGAAGATCCAAGATCAACCAAGAGAAGTCTTTACTGAGACAGCGATGAGGGCATCGCCGGATTTGGTGGGGGAGAATGTCACGGCCCGCTCATTTCGGTCCGAGACAGATGCGCAACAAGCAACCCAAGAGGTTCTAGGCTTGCCAAGAAGACCACCAGACTTGGTCCGATCGTTGGAGACTGAAAGAAAGCCCAAATGCATTGAGCCCGGTAAATTAATAGATGGCATCTTACCGGGAATATTCCAAGGGATAAGAATATCTCTCAATGTAAACACAAACTTAAGGAAAGAATATCATAGTGATAGAGTTTCCTTAATTAGTGTAGATTTGGTAGGTGGCTTTCAATCTGGGCGTTAGTGTGATTCGATCTCGTCCGTTCATTGTAAGGGGATTCAACTATAAATAGAGGCCTCCCCACCTCACTTGTATCATCCATCATTTGAGTAATACACTTGGCATTTACTCTAAAAACACTCTGTAGTGTTCTTCGCGTTCTTGAGCGTTCTTTCTCTTGTTCTTGTTGCCTTTCTCTTTTGTTCGGTTCCTCTTGGAACGATCTTGTGTTTGTGAGCATTGGAAGTATTCGATCTTCCGAGAAAGGATTTCAGGCTTACTTAGTCGTTTGTCTAAGAACATCGACTAAGGCCGCAAGTAATTCCCTCAATTTTACTTTCAATATTATTTACAAGATAACTATTTAATACATTAACAATAAAATTTGTAAAATCTAACTAGCACTAATTATTTATCAATTTTTCACTAGAGGGACTAAAACGTAATCTAAAATAAAGTACACATACTGTAATAGTAGTTTTACCTATAATATTAGTAATAATAAAATAAGTGCAATGACTATAAAGTATCTATTTCAAATTTGAAAAAGGAGATCCGATCCACCACATCCTCACTGGATTTAGGACGGAAAACAACACAAAGAGATCGGATGTTGCCGCCTTTCATTTGATGGGAGCTGAAATCCGCCGCCACCATCACCACCGTCAGCAGCTGCTGTGTATTTGCAGCGGTAGGGTTTTGTTTAAAGCTTAGTTACATACAGAAGAGAACTGAAAAAAAACAAGAAGGGAAAAATATGGATGCCGGGCGGAGAACAGGCTTGAGTCCTCGGCCTTGCAGAGAATAGTCGCATCGAAGAAAAGACGGAGACTGGATGGATTCGTTAACAGCGTCAACAAGCTTCAGCGTAGAGAAATCTGCTCGAAACGACACCGTGCTTTCTCCATCACCAACGCCCAGGAACGCTTCCGCAATATCCGCTTGCAGGTTCTTTCTAATTTACTCATTTAACTGCTTTATTTATTGAACAAATTTTATTCTATATTGAAATTGCAATTAAAGTTGTATTTTTTTCCTCCTTTCCCTCTTGTTTGCTTAAATTATTTAAAATTTCTGGTGTTAAAATTTGAATGTTTCAACCCTAGTTGCAAATTTCTGGAAAGAACAAAAGGATGCTCTAGATTTGCATTATTGGTGTTCAAATTAGTTCGGTTGTTGATACATAGTATATGTTCAATAGTTTTCTCCTTTCCTCTTGTTTGGTTGTTTAAATTTCATCAGAATTCGGCTTTATGATGTACAGTTTCATTTGAGGTATATACTGACTCTTGCTTCCAAGTTCAAACCGTAGCTTAAAGCCTCTTCCTTTTCCACTTTCCCAGATTACAATTCAAAGAAATTTGAATATTTTAACGCTAGTTGTAAAATTTGGGAGTGAAGAAAGGATGCCCTGGGTTTGCATAGATGGTGTTCAAATTAATTTGATACAATATTTATCTGTTTTATAGTTTTCTTCTTTCTTCTTGTTCGTTTGTTTAATTATGTTAGAATTATGCTTAGCTTAAAGTCTTCTCCTTTTCCAATTTTCCTGATTAAAATTTGAATAATTTAACCCTAGTTGCTAATTTTTGGAACAGAATAAAGGATGTTCTAGATTTGCATCAGTGGTTTTCAATACTTTCTTCCCTAAGCACAATTTTGATTTATAATAGTTTTGCATAATATACAGGAGGAATATGATACTCATAATCCCAAAGGACATTTTTCAACAGTATTGCCATTTTTGAGGAAGAGGTCAAAGATTATAGAGATTGTAGCTGCACAAGACATTGTCTTTGCTCTTGCCCAGTCAGGTGTATGTGCAGCATTTAGTCGAGGTACAACCTGTGTTTCACACGTGGAGGAATACACTAATGAACTTTTTATTTTTGTTTTCATCATACAATGGGAATCTTGATGTTTTATTGTTCATGGATGCAGAGACTAACCAAAGAATTTGCTTTCTAAATGTCACTGCTGATGAAGTTATACGAAGTTTGTTTTATAATAAAAACAACGATTCACTTATCACAGTCTCAGTTTATGCTTCAGACAATTTCAGCTCCTTGAAATGCAGAAGCATGAGGATTGAGTATGTTATATTTTTAAACCTCTTTATAACCCTTATCTTATCCCAACATGAGCCCAAATTGTTAATTTACTTTCTTACTGCATCTTGGCGTTGTAATTGGTAATAATACCCAGCTGTTTACTTTCTTACTGTTCGATTGACAGGTACATACGGAGAGGTCAACCTGATGCTGGTTTTGCGCTTTTTGAGTCCGAGTCACTTAAGTGGCCTGGTTTTGTAGAGTTTGATGATGTGAATGGGAAGGTACTCACATATTCTGCACAGGATAGGTAAATACTCATCCATATAAATGTCCTTTTATGCTGAGTTATAAGAATTGGACCTTTAACTATATTCATGAGTTTGACATGATTTTTGTTTTTCAATCAGCATATACAAGGTGTTTGACCTAAAAAATTATACAATGTTATACACTGTATCGGACAGAAATGTTGAAGAGATTAAGATCAGGTAAATATCCTTTCGTGATGGTTAATTCTTCTTGCTTCAGAAATGAAGATTCACTTATTGATAGAAAACAAAAAAGATCAAAAAGATAAACCATTATTATTTTTTTTATTCTTCTGTTTGTATTAGTATTTGATAATTAAGGCCCATTTTGATTGTTGCTTTTGCTGCTTCCAAATAATAGATAATGAAAGTTGGAACAAAACACTAATTGTTTCATAATTGTTCTACACACACAGCATTTTACTCTCCCGGGAAACTATAGTTTCTTTAATAATTCAGTAGTATTTTATGTCCAAAATCATTCACTTTTCTCCTTTCCGAAGCAGATAGTGAGTCCAGAAAGTAACAATCAAATGGTGCTTTGTTTGCTTTTGATTATGTCACTTTGTGTAATCTTTATCCTTTTTGGCAGTCCTGGGATCATGTTATTGATTTTCACTAAAGTTGGTGGCCATGTTCCTCTTAAGATTCTCTCAATAGAGGATGGTACTGTTCTAAAATCTTTTAGCCATCTTCTTCACCGGAACAAGAAGGTGGATTTCATCGAACAGTTCAATGAAAAGCTTCTAGTGAAGCAGGAAAATGAAAACCTCCAGATTCTTGATGTGAGTATCTTTTTCATATATTGCAATTTTATTCGTCTGTTAAGCCTTAAAATAAACTATTCTGCAATTTTGCAGGTCTGCAATTCTGAGATAACAGAAGTTAGCAAAAATGAATTCATGACCCCATCAGCATTTATATTTCTGTATGAGAACCAGTTATTCCTTACATTCAGAAACTGGACAGTGGCTGTTTGGAACTTCCGTGGAGAACTCGTAACCTCATTTGAAGATCACCTTCTGTGTCATCCCGACTGCAATACTAATAATATATACATTACAAGTGATCAGGATCTCATCATCTCTTATTGCAAGGCTGATTCCAATGATCCATTGTCTGAAGGGAAATGGTTTGTATTTTCTTTCTTAAAACTAATTTGTAGAAAATACTGCAGTGAAACATAGATTTAAATCCTCATCCTGTATACTTACAGAAAAATGAAAAATAGAAGTAATGTATGATTTAGCTTGTCGGTTCAATGAACTGCTTCCGTAAGGTTATCAAAGTAGAAACCTGCATCATCAAAAGAATACCAAATATAGTATACATTGAATTTAATACATGGTTTTCTTTTACCATTGATTTTATAACCCTGGTGTGTGGCAGGTTCCATTAATATCAGCAACATATTGACTGGGAAATGCCTTGCTAAAATAAGAGCAAGCAACAAAAAACAATGCAGCTGTGTTGTTGAGTGCGGGTGCAGCTGTAAGCAGCAGAGCAGCATATCCAGAACTAGAAGCACAGTAGCGGAAGCATTGGAAGACATAACCGCTATTTTTTATGATGAAGAGTGCAACGAGATTTATACAGGGAATGGTCATGGTCTAGTTCATGTGTGGTCTAACTAATGTATCTGTTTATGTACTTTTTGTAGCTGGAGGTTGATTTGGCTGTGCTTCTGAATGAGTACCAGTCTGATGAAACTGTACCATTAATGTTACCAATCAATTCATTTACGGCCTGTTTGATTGGTGTAATTTATTTTACGAAAAACGTTTTTATCATTTTCCAGTGTTTGGTTGGGGTCAAAATGCCATTTTCCCATAAGTGCATAATTTCATTTTGAGGATCAATTTGACAAAGTTGTTAAGTTCGTAGACCAATTTAAGCATTAAGCAACATGTAATACACATGGAAAAGTTAAAAGGGAGAAACAGTTTGCAAAGAACAATGGCTCCGAGTCCATATTCATTACCTTGGCCCGGATAAAATAGAAGACAAAACTATTGAAGCAAAGGTCTCCATAGCTTCAGGTGTCAATCCATTTACAAAATCTTCATTCAGGTTAACTATACCATCAACTGTGCCCTCCAACACCTTCACCACTGCTGACATCGAAGGCCTCCTCCCATATTCAGTTTGCAAACACCATGCCGCGACCTTCATTGTCTTCACAACTCCGGCTGCATTCGACTGCATGTCATCGTTCAACTAAATCCACAAGTTGTCCTTCTTCTTGCTTTCTCTTGAAAAGTTATAGTAAATGCCTATCTTCTTCTTGTTGAGATCCGTCAACGTTTCCCGCCGCATAGAATTTCTAGGACCATGATGCCGAAGCTATAGACATCGGCTTTGTCGGTAATGACTAAGCTTAACCATTCCGGAGCCATATAACCTGGGGTTCCCCTCATAGTTGTAACGACTCGACTTTGGTCTTTGCTTATCAGTGTCGATAACCCGAAATCTGAAACCTTGGCATTGAAATTCTGATCTAAAAGGATGTTGTCGGACCTGATATCCAAGTGAATTATCTTTTGGTTGCAATCTTCATGTAGATATGCTAGCCCCTTGGCTATGTCTAAAATGATCTTCTTTCTAATTTGCCAGCCAAGAGCAAGGTGTTGGCTTTTGTCGAAGATCCATCGGTCGAGCGATCCATTAGGCATGTACTCGTAAACCAAAAGCCTATTGAATTTCTCGGCACAGAACCCGACCAGACTTACCAAACTGAAATGCTCGATGCTTCCGATCGTCGAACTTCGGCTACGAAGGACTTGTTAACAGAACCGAAGCCGTTGAGATGCTTCACCGCGACCTCAGAACCCGAAGGTAAGACTCCATGGAAAACAGACCCGAATCCGCCTTCACCGAGCTTGATGGTGAAATTCTTGGTGACCCTCTTCAAATCTTGGTAAGAGAATCTAGTTGGCATCCCCAACATGTTGTCCAGACAATCTTCCTCGACTTCTTCGAACCCATCTTTACATGATTGATAAATCAAAGCGCAAAAACAACCTACAGTAATGGTTGCAGCTACAACTATAAACAAAGTTTGATAGAGTACGCCCAGGACAAGTAATCCGACAGCAAGCAGAAGAAGGATGAACATGAGAAGGTAGATACGGGGTTTCTTGTCGATGGCCATTGGAGCTCTAAGACTGCCACAATGGCGTCAAGCTTGACTAAGCTAAATATATAGCAGCTGGTAGCTATGAAAATGGCGATCAGAAACATATTTAATTTGAAGTTAAATAGTATTACTTAAATACTCGAATCAACTGCTTCGTGAACTAATGCTCAATCGTCATATCAACTTGTAATTTATTTTTCATATTATTTGGTTAATATTATATTTTTATCGTCTAAAATTATGTTATATATAAAACTAGGATAAAAAACAATTATTCATTTTCGGTGGCTCTTTCTATGCCCCAACACTAAAAAATAAATTCTAAATTTTAACCTTAAATTCTAAATCTTAAACCAACTCTAAACCCTAAAAATATTCCTTACCACAATTGCCCTAAACTCTAATACTAAACTCTAACCTTAAACATTAACCATAAAATCCTAAACCTAAATTTTCAGTGTTAGGTATAGAAAAAGGGCACCAAAAATAACAGAGAATTTTTATCCATAAAACTATATAACCAAATCAGATAATGGCCTAAATTCTTTTGTCCCTACTGTATCCAAGAGAAAACTATTATATTATAAAAAAAATACCATAATTTCAAATGGAAGGTTGCCATAAATTAGGGAATAAATTGAATTAATATTACAAATTATATCAAATTAAAGTATATAATTAAATTCTAAACTCGAACATAATAGAGACTAAAATCATAATTAGAAATTATAAACATTTGGTGAATGACATTCCTTACGTGGCTTAAAATGAGCACTTCAATTTTAAAAAATAAAATACTAAAAATTGATTTACATATAAAAGTAAGGGTAAACAACGACATGTACCACCAAATTATAGACGTTGACTTATTTTTGCTAAAAAAAATTTAATTGGTTCAATTTTATCATTAAATTTTATTTTTTGACTTATTTATGTCATCACGCCGTTAACTCTTTAACAAGATGATGACTTGACGCACGCGATGATTTAGATGCTGGACCAAAATGACGTCGTTTTACTGGAGAAAAATGTTAAAAAATATGCATTCAATAAGATTTGAACTTAGAACTTTTAAAATCAAAGACAAACTCCTAACCACTAAGCTAACTTAACATCATTATTTTGCTTCTAACACAAATAATATATATATATATATCATACTGCAGTTGAGATTAATTTAATTTATTTTATTATAAAAATAATATTACTCTATATAAATAATATAAAATTATTATAAAATTATGTATATATTAATTTTTTATTTATAAAATTATTTTTTAATATAATTTTAATAATTATTAAATTTAGATGTATAAATTTATTTCTTATTTATAAAATTATATTTTAAATATAATTTAATTAATTATTAAATTTAGATGTATATATTAAATTTTTATTTAATTTTTTAAGTATCATTTATATATGCTTAGTATGTAAAATGAATAATTATGCACAATGCTTATGCGGCAGTCAAATGAGAAGTCAACCAATTGTGGCTTTGCGTAGACTGGGGGAGGCTTTTTAAGATGAGGATAATTTATCCTTTTTCTTTCAAGACACGTTTCTGCATGGTCAAAATCGGTGTCCTATTTTGCCTTTTTGACTAAAAATATAACTCAAGCCATACCTAATTTGAGTTGAACCTGTCGAAAAATACAACCATTAATTTGATAGGTTTATGCTAAAAGAAAATACTTCATATTATATACTATTCATTTAGACGGTGGAATTCAGTTAAGGTGGATAAAATTTGACTCGATTTGAAAAAAAATAATTTTCTTTGACTCAATTTAACGTGATAAAATTTAACTCGAATCGTAATTTTATAAACTAGACTCATAGTGTCAGAACTTGGTGAAAACATTTTTTGGGGGCCAAATTATTTTTTTAAAATTTTAAGGGAATAAATTCTAATTTTCGAAAGTTTTGGAGGCCAGTGTCCCTCATAGGTCCCACGTGCGTTCTGTCGCTGTCGACTCAACTGAAAAAAATTCAAATAAAATTTGAATTATAAAATATGACTCGAATAACTCAAATAACTTAAATACATTAAATCGTAGTTTAGATACCACAATAAATATTTTGTCAAAGTACATGTTGATGTCCCACATTAGACATTTTCAAAGTACAAAGTACGTGTATCAAAATGGACATTTTAAAAGTGCTGATACCACATTGAACATTTTTCAAATTATATATACCAATTGTGAGATTATCCCGTTGCAAAATTGTTTTTGCATTAGGATCATCGTAAAATCCCTACTTTTTTATGGTATTGATAAAATTGTCACATCATCGATTTTGAAAGTAGAAAATTATCACTTTACTCGCATAACATTAATTAAGGTTAAACTACTTTTCTGGTCACTTTACTTTACTTGTGTTTCTGTTTTGGTCACTCAATTTAAATTTTTTAAAACTCCATCACTCAACTTCCGAACTTTTCTACTCCATCATGCGTGGTATCTAAATGGTTAATCTCGGGCATAACCAAGAAAGTAGATGTCTATAACTTCGTTATTGTGGTCCTTGCAATTCTATGCGGGCGACAAAACATCGATGGATCTCAACAAAAGAAGCATAGGCATTTGCGAGAACTTTTTAAGAGAAGGCTAGAAGAAGGACGACTCGTGGATTTAGTTGACAAACACGATGATGATATGTAGTCGAACACGACCGAAGTTTCAGAGATGATGAAGGTTGCAACATGGTGTTTGCAAAATGAATATGCCAAGAGGGCTTCCATGTCCGCAGTCAGGGACAAAAGTACTTGTATATTGGGAGGGGTTGTTGCCCGCCTAACCTTCAATTTTTTTCACCTTTAGTTTCTATAATAAATTTGAAAATTTTATAGGATAATTATAGGTTGTTCCCTTATTTTTAAAAATAATATATTTTCTCCTCTCGAATTAGAATTCTGACTCCGTCTCTGTCCGCAAAGATGGCCCAGTTGATATTGTAGGTAACCTGAATGAATATTTATTAAGTGGATTGACACCTCAAGCTCAAGACCTTATCTTTAATAGTTTTGCCTTGTATGTTATATGTGCTAAGGTGATGGATATGAAATCAATAAAGATGGGATGTGAGATTATTTTGTTTCATGTACATATTGATAAAAAAAACTATTTTATTTTGGCATGAATAATGGAATTAATTCCGTTAAATCAAATAGGACTATAAAGACAATAAAACTCACTTATTAAGTATTTAATACTATTATTAAGTATTTTTCACCATGAGTGATTATTTTTTAGTTAAAACTGAATTAATCGATCGAACTAAAATTTAATTCAGTTAATCGGCTAATCATCAAAGTATTTGATCAATTAATGATTTTTTAATACTCGGTTATCGGTTAATTCTGTTCGAAACTAGGTAATTAACTAAAATTTTAATAAGTAACTAATACTATATTTTTATTTTCAAGTCCAAATCCTATTAAAGACACATTATATTTAAAATCCAATATTTATATTTCAATCCCAATATTAAGTCCAACCCAAAAGTCTCACGATATAATTTCTCCCATTTCACATCCTTTTCTTACATTTTTTCCCATTTTCCTTTCCTCCATAACCTCTGCATATTGATACCAAT
>JAGYYJ010002872.1:0-48701 GCA_019671005.1 Hibiscus mutabilis | reverse complement strand
CAAAAAGGTGGTGAAAGGGGTGTCGGTCAGACGTCGATTTCGACGTTCGATGTTCGGTTGACAAACCGTTCGTCATTTTTGGCGACATCGTGTTGAAAAAAATGACCGACTAGGTCCGGTGATCAAAGAGGTGTGCTCAGGTGCGGAAGAAATGGCGGCAATTTGGAGGTTTGGGTTGGAAATTTTTAGGGAGTTATGGACTGTTTTGTAAAAATTACAAAATTTTAGGATTTTATGAAAACCGAAAATTTTGAGGGTTTTTTCTATTTAAAAAAAAAATCAAATTAGCGCCACGTGTTAAGCATTGATTGGTTAAAATCTTTTTTAACACCTCTTAACGGTCAAGCATCTAAAATTACAAAGGTTAAAACGTTAAATGCCTATTTTTACAAAAAAAAATATTTTAAACACCTAATATTTAAAATATATATATATTAGGTATTTTTTTCATTTAAGTCTTATAGATATTATATAGCAGCTGCTTGGTTCTAGAAACTATTGTTTTTTTCTTCTTGAGGAACATGCTAAGCTCATGGATGACTGACTTTGGTAGAAGGGACTTGGATTTGGCTGATTTTTTCCATTACTGTGATGTAAAGAAATATTTTTAAAAAATAATAGGATAAATTATAAAATTCATCACTTAATTTTATTCTCACTCTTATTTTAATCATCAAATTTATTTTTTTAATGTGATTATTGAACTTTTAAATTACTTCTATTTTTACTACTCGTGCATTAAATCTGATACATGAGGGTGATGTAGAAACCATGTGTGCTTATGTGGCAGCCACTTATCATCTACATCATATTTTTTTTTTGATTTTATATTTTGTCTCCAAAGATGAAACTTTTATAATTTTGTTCTTGTGTCACGTTGGCGTCAAGACCATCGTTCTCGGTGTCTTCTTCAACCACTCAAGACACCAATGAGCTCATCTCGTCGTCTCATTCCATTCTATCAGTTTAGATTTTTTCAAATCTTTTTAAAACTCACAAAATCCGACCTAAAAACCAAAACTCGCAAAACCTCAAATCACTCTAATCAACAATATCAACCACTCGACCAACATAAAATCATGATATATAACTCTTCTTATCCTTATTTACTTCTCAGCAGTTGCGATTTGAAAAAAAAAAGTGTTCTATCATCAGGATATCAAAAATAGTCTAAAAACTAAGAGTATTTTCACAAAAAAATAAGAAAGATTTAGGACCATCTTATAATATTTAAAAGAGAAATGTATTGCATAACTTTGTTGATTATTTAACAGTGTGGTGACTAAAATAAAAATATTAAAAATTAATATGAAGAGCCGTATGGCTGTTAAATTACCCTTAGAAATTTTCATTAAAAATAACAGTTTGATTTTAGACATTTTGACTATAAAGAATATGATAGCCAAGTCTACTGCTTTTTTCTTACCTCTCGCAGACTCGAGCTGTCGGCTATTAGCAAATAATAAAGCTGCTCAACTCTTGATAATCACTGACCATCAATTAATTTTAGGGTAAAGTATACAAATGGTCACTAAACTATCTCCAAAAGTACAAAATAGTCACTAAACTTTTAAAAGTTACATAATGGACATTAAACTTTGTTTTTGTTATAAAATGTTCACTGAATCGTTAACTATTGTTAATTGGGTGAAATGACAGTTACAAAATTTGTATAACAACACATTTAATCAATCCAGACATCAATAATGATGGTTAAATTAAGAATAAATTGATTATATGTGTTAATATAGAGGATTAAATACGTTATTATTCAAATTTCCGTAATTTTCATGTCATTAACTTAACGACAGTTAACAGTTCAATGACAATTTTATAATAAAAACTAAAGTTTAATGCCCATTATGTAATTTTTAAAATTTTGGTGACCATTTTGTATTTTTTGGGATAGTTTAGTGACCATTTGTATACTTTACCCTGGTTTTTATCAAAAGATTAACTAATATTTCTCATTAGATTGGTTCGATATTAATTTTTCAAAAGTAAAAAATTTGAAACTTTGATTCTAATTGTTTTAAATATTTTATTAATATATATTTTAAATTATTTAATTGAAAGCCCTCAAGTTAACACCTTCATCCTCTTTTTGATTGTGGGTTTAAGACCCAATAAAAGCAAAATCCCCCTTTTCCCTTTCACTAGATAAAAATTGTTTAAAAAATATATTTGATTGAAGATTTTTAAAATATATTATTTTAGATTCTTATCAATATAAATATAAAAGAATAAGAAGTCAAAGTTAAAAAAAATCTATAAAAAAATAATATTAGATAAATTTAATGGGACGGTGAATAAAATATAAGTGAAATTTAACATAGAATGACACATGCTATTTTTTTGGTGAAAAAGATACTATCATGTGCCTCATTAAAAAATTTTAAACCTAGTCAGAGAAAAAGAATACACATGATAACATAAATAACTAGTCCACGAGATAAACTCGACGAAACATTATATACAAATTAAATGTTATAAGAAATTAGGTCCTCAGATAAAAGGGACGACACATCAGCTGGAAGACTAATAAACTGGAGTCCTCAAAGTTGTCAGAAGGAGCAAGCTTAGCCAAAGAGTTAGCTACTTTATTCCTACCACGACGAATGTGATCCAAACGAACAACCCAACTACGCTGCCGCGGGACCTCAAGTTGCAAGAGCAATGGTGAACTAGCACGGCTATCGGTCTCAATCATAAGGGCACGAAATCCCTCAAAACTATCAAGTTCAAAGATAACTTGTCGAAACCCGGCATTCCATGCCTCAAGAAGACCAATATACGCACCTAAAAGCTCAGCTTTAAAACGAACAAATACCTATCGGCTTTACGAAACCTAACTTTCATTCACCAGCAGCATCGCGCAAAAACACCACCATAAGTGGCTACCCCATCTGCAGTCCGACGACCACTATCAGTATTAAGTTTCACCCACCCATCCGTATGTAGACACCATTGATCCAATCTTAGATTACCGGTAGCACTAATACGACGTCTACACGAGCAGCATCCAAGGCCGAAATAGACTGCACAAGCAAATGTCTCATTTGCTCAAGTATAGAACCCCACCTATCTATAGGGCTATCAAACACGAAAGCGTTCCGGGCTTTCCACAGGTTTCACGCCAAAATGTCGAAGAAGTCCCAGTTCACCATAACCTTAGTAAAATTATCATGTGTTGCTAGATTCAGGACAAGCCATGTGTCAAGGCTATCTCTTATTGTATTACGATCCTGCCTTGACAAGCCTGTTCGGGACCGAGCAAAGGCGGACCGAGCAATGATATGAGCAATCCCTGAAGAGCTACCAAGTCAAAGATGCAAGTTAGGATGCTTTGGGAATGCGATGAAGGCCCTGTTCAGAAAGTGTCATCGTTTGGGACGAAGCAACGTCTACTCGCGTCATAGTAGGTAAGTTTATTTAGCTCTTTAGGGGGAAGTGGTCTGGTGTCCGGTCTCCACCATCCTCCTCGCCAAGCGCTAGCAGCCAAGCTGCCTTGGTGTAAGTGACCTTCTCCTAGGGCCACATGAGGCTTAGGTGTTGTAGCGATGTCCCTCTCGCTAAAAATAATATTTTTATTTTGTTTTGTTTTGAAAATAATGTCTTTCGTGGGGTTTTGTAAAACTGTATTTTAAAAAGAGGAGTCGCCACCGACCACTTAGGTAGGCCGGACACCATAAAACCTGAGATTTGAAAACTGTTGGATTCGGGAGTTGGTTACGGATGGGGAAGGATTAGCACCCCACACCGTTCAAAATTGGTACTTTAATAATTATCGCTTTATTAATATTAAACTTTCCGGATTAAAGTGACGATTAAATTAAAATTCGGTTATAAGTGCGAGTAGATTTTAAAAGCCCCGTTATCCGAGAGTAAACGCCCAACCACCGTCACTACGCCTGATACTGGCCTCGTTTACGCTCGGATAAAAGGGCACCGCATTGATGATTTATATATCTCGATATGAAATCTTAGTGAGAAAAATATAAAATATGGCAAATAATTTAAATACAATACAAATAAATATTAACATAATACAATACTAATCTAACATAAATAAAATACTAATCTAAAACATACATACATAAATATTAATCTAACTCATAAATAAAAATAAATTCAACATAAATAAAATGCTAACATTCATAAATATTAATCTAACACATAAATAAAAACAAATTTAACATAAATAAAATATTAATATAAAACATAAATTTAAAACATAATAAATACTAATCTAAAACATAAATAAACATACAAACAAAAAAATTACAATTTTAAACTAACTACTACTTTATTAAATCATAAGAATTACAACACGGATAAAAAGGAAAGAAAATATACCTAACTAAGAGCTCGAATAACGAACCCCGACTGAACCCCATCGAAATCTACCACGACCACTCCAAAAATATTAACTAGATCGGACCTAAAATAGGACCCCTATCGAACCGGTTAGGACCGAGGGCACTGCCCCGGTCCTTGGCAGCCCGAGAGCATGGCTCTCTTAATGGCACCACTGTCGGCTCTTCAATTGTGCATGTAATTGCCTCCCTTATGCCTCCTATTTATAGGCAATTGGGGGGCTTTATGGGGGTGATGTGGACCACCCTCATCCATTTTTTTTTTTGCTTTTTTTACTTTTTTATATTATATTTTTTTTATTTTTTTATTTTTCATTAATTTTATATTAATAATATTACTATTAAAATAACACTAAAACCCGATCAAAAATGAGTGATTACAGTTGCCACTCTTTGCTTGTTCTTGTGAAACGAGAACAAAGCAAAGATCAAAAGCACTCATTTTTGACCTACTTTCTTGTCTTGGCTTCGGAATCACGTGTTCTTCTAGAACTCTTCGCTATTCCTTAGCTGAATCTTCAGGCTTGTAAGCTCTTCCTATATAGAACTTCGTCACCTTCCGATCTTGGAGCTACAAGCTCTTCCTATATATAACACTTCACTCTGAAGCTTCGAGTTATGAGTCTCTCCTATATAGAACTTGTCACTCTGAGACGGTAAAGCTTGGAGTCCTTCCTATATAGAACTCTTCGCCTTCAACACGACATGTTTTTCCTATATAAAACCTTATACGCCACGGATGGATTCTTCCGACTAGGAGTTCCTCCTATATAGAACTGTTAATCTTCAAACTCTGGAACCGCAAGTCCTTCCTATACAAAACTTTTAGCTTCTGAAATCTCAGAGCTGCGGGTTCTTCCTATATAGAACCTCTCACTCTAAGACAATAAAGCTCGAAGCCCTTCCTATATAAGACTCTTCGCCTCCAACACAGCGGGTTTTCCCTATATAAAACCTTCTGTGTCATGGGTGAATTCTTTCGGCGGGGAGTTCTTCCTATATAGAACTGCTAGTCTTCACCCTGTAGCCGCAAGCCCTTCCTATATAAAACTTTCAGCTCCTGAAGCCTCGGAGCGGTGGATTCTTCCTATATAGAACCCCTCGCCGAGAACACTTAAAAATATAGGCCCTTCCTATATAGAACCTTTATCTTAACATTTGGGATTCACGCCAAAATGGCTACCGATCTTTCTGGACTCACGCTGCTAAGGTTGTCAAAACCTTTCTTCAAATTTGGGGATTCATGCCGAAAATAGCTACGTATCTTTCTGGACTCACGCTGCTAAGGCTGCTGAAATATTTCTTCAATTTGGGGATTCGCGCCAAAAATGGCTACCGATCTTTCTGGACTCACGCTGCTAAGCTGCCGAAATCTTTCTTCAATTTGGGGATTCACACCGAAAATGGCTACCAATATTTCTGGACTCACGCTGCTAAGGTTTTCGACATCTTTCTTCAATTTTGGGGATTCATGCCGAAAATGGCTACCGAAATTTCTTCAAATTTGGGGATTCACGCCGAAAATGGCTACCGGTGTTTCTGGACTCACGCTGCTAAGGATGCCGAAATCTTTCTTCAATTTTGGGGATTCACGCTGAAAATGGCCACCGAACTTTCTTTCTTTAATGAAATCCACTTCTTGATACTCTTTGATAATTCTTCAAGTACCTGTCCAAAACAAGAAAAAATTGGCATGCCCCTATCTATATGATGCATGCAATGCTTGCTTTCTCCTTTTTTTTCTCTTTTCTTTTTTCTCTTTTTGTTTTTTTTCCTTCAATTTCTTCTTATTTTTTATTTATTTTTTCTTTTTTTCCCTCTCTTTCTTTCTCCCTCTTTTTTTTCTTTTCTCTTCTTTTTTTCTCTTAGCCCTTTTTTGTTCTAAAGTCTTACACCCTGAAAGGTCGTTCCTCAAATTTCTTCATTTCTTTACTTCTTCACTGTATGCTCTTAAATCCTCATTTGATCAATCACTTCGAATCTAGATTAACATGCTTTCAAACCTTTTGTGTGGAAGGCTTTCTTGTCTTCAGGGTTATCACTCGTCTTCATAAATGATCTTCTGATTCTTATATTATTCTTATAAGAACCCTTGTCATCTTCTTCGCTTGGCGTTGCCCAATTCAACCACGGGCTCCACTGCTTTGAATTTTTTGACCCATTATACAGAGCCTTGATCTATTTCTAGTCACCAGGGTGAGCCAAAATGCTTCCATCCCCTGAACTCATCATTTATCTTCTCGTAACATTTCGACGGGAACTAACTATCGGTCCCTATGCTTTAAATCTCATCATCATTCATTTTTAAAGTAATGAAAAAGGCAATTTACTGGTGTATATTTCAAAAAAATAATGATTGTTTGAAAAGATAGCAGTCATTTTGAAAATCACAACTTGGAGGGGATACCAAACATTTTGAAAACATTGTTTGGAACAAATGGTGAACATCTTTTTTCTTTTCTCTTTTTTTAAGGACTTAACATTTTTAAAAAAAATAATGTTTGGAGAATGGTAAACAAAATTCGAAGTATATTGCCAAACATTTTAAAAACTAATGTTTGGGGAAATGATAAACATCAAAACTTTGAGAGAAAATGTCAAACCTTTTAAAACATGTTTACCCTCAAAATATCAAACACCATAGCACATCTGCTTCAAATTGCCAGAGATCAACTCTAATGAAGCACATATTTAGAAAATCTTGACCATTGTGGAGATATGTGCAAATGTATAGTTTCTTCTGGTCTAATAGGCTTTTGAGAGGAGCAACCTTACCTAGTTTCTACCCCGTTTAAGGTGGCTCTCTTAATCTCACTATCTCACCATGCCCTATCCTTCCCTCATTTGGGTGTCGATCAAGCACTTCGAAGTTTGACGTTCCTTGAAGCAAAGTTAACCCTTATAGGCGGAATGAAATCTGAAGACATTCTCATTCAACTTGGATATCTATGGATGATCAGAATGGTCTTTGGGGGCTTGTAATGTAGGCCTTTGGTTTATGGTTAGGTGAAACAGTATTTCTGTACTTGTGTAACTTTGATATGCCCATTATTCCTTCCCTTTTTTGGATCACTCTAGACTGCCCGTTTTCAGGTTTTCACCCTAGAGTTCATTTCCTTTCTTTTTTACTGTAGGTTGCCTTGTATTCTAGCTATGTACTGATGTTCGTTTTCTGTTCAAGAATGTTTGATCCTCCAAAACTCCTCGAAACTGAGATTTCTTGAATGAAGGACTACGAATACATTTCTGGGAATTCTTGTGATTGGCACGCCCAGATGAAATGTTATTATTTCTTTCTTCTTTTCTCTTCTTTTTTCTTTTCTTCTTTTTCACTTTTTCTCTTGGATCGCTCTAGACTGCCCATTTTTGGGTTTTCACCCTAGAGGTCACTTCCTTCTTCTGTACCTTCAGATCAGTGTATTTTGGTTGGATATTGATGTTGGCATGCTCAGGCAGACTACTCTTTTTCTTTATTTTCAGGATCACTCTAGACTGTCTATTTTTGGGTTTTCACCTTAGAGGTCATTTTCTTTTTCGAAATTGGCAATCTCCGGGCCGACTTGTCTTGACTTGGCTTCAATTCGAGCTTCTATACTAATTTTCAAAACTGATATTTACTTGAAATATGGATTCTTTGTGTCTCTTACTCATAGTTGAAGTCTCGTTCTTGTATTGTTTGATCTGTGTGCGAAGCATATACAATATTCTTTCTTTCTTTTTATTTTTTATTTTTTCCTTTTTTCTTTTCTTTTTTTTCTTCCTTTTTTCTCTCTATTTTTTTGTTTTATTTTTTTTTTGTTTTAGACTGCCCATTTTGGGTTTTTAGCCTTAAATCTCTTTCTTCTTATTTGAGTCTATAAATGTATCCTCGAATCAACACGTATCTATACTGGGTATTGATGCTATCTTCCGCTCGAAGTTAATTGCCTCTCTGCAGCTCTTCTGATATTTACTCGATCTGGATTGCTTCGGCCTTCTGATTGTCATTTCTCTTCTTTTCATTGGTTATTCGTTTGGACATAGCCTTGTTTTCAACCACTTTCTTCTAATAATTTTCTGATCTTCGTATCCAATCTGTCTGGTCTCCTCTCTATCTTCTGGTAAAGTAAAAGAATAACATTCGTCGTCACATTCACAGATGTCCTGAGAAAGCCTTCAAGGGGTAGAGGTTTAGGGTCAACTCTCGTATCAAGGATCTTAAATGACAAATGCCTGAGAAGATAAATTCCTAAAATGGGAACTGCCCATTGTCTAAACACCCGCTTTGTTCCTCTGTTGGCCTAAGTAAACTAGCAGATACTTACATTTACAGTATCCCCACAACATTCAATCTCTTCTAAATATATGCAACTTAGAGTTGATCTTTGGGTCTGAAGCAAATGTACTGTTGCATTCAAATTTCGAAGACCTGATATAGAAATGATATATACATATGTCCATTAAAAAATGCGTGTATATGCATATGGGAGAACAAAAACTACCCCATAAAAATAAAATGTTTAAAGAATCAAGAATGTAAAAATGCTTTCTAAATGGAAATGTGATTTTTAATTCTAAAAAATATCTGTTTGAGAGTTTTTTTTCAAAGCATTGAGAATTTCTTTGTGAACTGATGGGAAAACCATAGGGACCTCCGAACTACCTCCCGAGTACTAACTCATTTCGGTCCTTTATAGTGTAGGCTTGCCTCTTCTTTTATTTTTCCACCGTTGGATCAACTCTCTCGTCAAGGTCCCATCATTGATCAGCTTCTTGATCTCCTCCAATAAAGGTCTACATTTTCTGGTGGGATGCCCCGGTGCCCTCATATGGAATTCTCATGTGCTACTCGAGTCAAAACTATGGGCAGATGGATTAGGTACAATCTTTATCGGTCTAGGAGCGATATATTGACCCCTCACCAAATGATGACATATGTTTGAGATAGATGCTCCGAACACTTCCAAATTTACGCTTGTCCGAGGAATTTTCCTTGATGACCCTGAGGTGTAATTTGCCTTCTTCTTTTACTGCCACGAAAACCTTGAAAGTGGTACCCATTTATCTCTTTTTTCCTTCTGCTCCTAGGCATGTATAGTTCGTTAAATTAAGACTCAATTTTCCTTCTTGGATCATGTGTTCTATAAAGTCATCACATGTGCCCATCAATTTCCTGAGCATCTTATGGAAGATGGCTTGAGACATGGAAGTCACTTTTCTCTTCAGCAATGAGAAGCTGCACTTGGGCGGCTAACCTTCGTCATCCCAAAGCACATTCCTTGAAACTCTCATCAGGTTTCATCCTCGTACCCTGGAGATACTAACGACTTGGTGCTAGGTCTAGAGCATATTTGTATTGCCCATAAGGACGTCGGTTAAGTCTCCGTATGACTATACTTGGTCTCGACTCAAACTGTTGTACCATATCACGGTAGGTCCTGCTAGACTGTCGTGGAAGTAGTGGATCGGCAATTTTTCATTCTCGGTGTAGCCCTCTATCTTTCTGTAGGACGTGGTCAGGTGAATCTTGGGGTAGCTCGTTCTGTCATACTACACAAATATTAGAATCTTGAAATCCGTTGGAATGACCAAATCAGGGCTTTCTTGCGACGAATGCATCAATCTTCTTCTTTTTTTCTTTTCTTCTTTTTTCCTCCTTTCTTTTTTTCTCTCGAGCCCATCTTCTAACTGCTCGAATCTTGATTTTTGAGTGTGTTCATTTCTTTTACTTGGCAATGATAATGCTATGTAAAATTTTATGCAAGGTAATGATAATGTTATGAAAAATATGTCATGACTGTACAATGTGATGCAATGCAAGGTATGAATGCAAATATGGTGTTGATTCTCGAATAACCCTTAAAAGACTTTCGCTCAATAGAAAAATGTCTGGTTGCAAAAAAACTAATAATGAATTACATGTGACAGTTAGCTTCCTTCTGGAGATCTTGACTTCGGGAAGCAAAGCTCGTGCTTCATGTCCCGACGTCGTCTTCAGGATGATGGGTAACCTCGTATTCTCTTCTTATGCTACTCCATAGACTTGTGTCGTCATGATCTTTATTTTTGTGGCTTCTGAAAAGGACATCAACAAGTGCATGCATAATGCAGATAAGATCTTTTCTTCTGTAGATTTGGGTGCAAACGAATAATACGTCTAAACAGGGATGGATTCTATCGATCCTAGGGGAGTACTTTAAAACATTTTGGGTTTTAAATTAAAATTTTCAATGATCATTTGGTTTAAAATTTTCCTCCTTTTTATTATCAAAAAACTTACTTAAAAATAAAACTTTTAGGTTTCTTTTTGTTATTATTATTATTCTAAAAGTTTTAGGAAGAAAAATATTCAAAGCAAAATAATAATATTTTTAATTTTTTTAGAAGTTAAATTTAAATCTTTGAGATTTTTACAAAGGGTTAAATGTGAAGATTTAAAATTGGGATTCTGCGGCCCTGACTGAATCTTCTGCGTCGCACGTGCCTTACAATCGTACCATCTTCTTTCTCGATTGGTCTTTGCTCGGCCTAACTTGATACTGTTATATTATCGTTTCCAGCAAAGCAGACTTTTTATATTTTGAAAGCCTTTTAATGAATTGTCCTTGAATCAACACCATGATATGCAACATGAATACAAATAAAGGTGTTGATTCCGTTGGTAATCACCATTTCGAACGACTTTCATGGGAACTAAAGGGTCCAGATTACAAAAAAAGGTCCACATTACAAAAGAAGTCTCGATTATAAAAAGAGTCCCTATTACAAAAAGTCTTAATTACAAAACAAAGTTTTACACATAAGCCCTAGCTCTACCTCTTAGCTCCTCGATAGCTCCGAGCAACTTGATAAACCTTGGTGCTTCTTCAATGTCCCGGGTTACGAAAGGTCAGAGAGCCGCGGCTTCGGTAGCAAAGTCATTCACACGCCTTGCAACTTGTTGTATATCCACCATCAGGGTCTCGTGTGTATACTTTGGCACTACACGCTTGCTCGGTAAATTGTTACCTCAGATTTGTTGATTAATCTCTGACCGATATCGTACGACTGAATCGATGTCGTCCTTCCTAAGACGCCTTTTTTCCATGATGAAAGATTTTATAATCGGGCAAACCACTTGAGTCAACGCCTCTATGTAATGTGGATGCAATGATAATGCAACAAAAGTATGTGTAAAATAAAAAAAATAAAAACACAAAAAGTAATGAGTTAGTACAGGATAAAAATAATAAATACAAAAATAAAATGACAAATTAAATAAGGTAAACAAACAAAACAACCTTATTTATCCCGTCTAAAACACCTAAGGTTATCCGCATGGCTCTAAAGGGGTGGGTTTTATATGTTCTCTACATGCAGTGTTGGAGCTATGAGGTACCCGAATTGTCCTTGTTGTCCTCTACTAAAAGTAGCAAGGCCCCCGATCATCACCCATTATAGGCTCTTTTCAACCGGGTTCAGTTCAGGGGAACCCATTCGCTTATACCTGCACGAAGGAACGATATCCTTATGAAAGCATAAGGTACTCGAGCCCTGAAGGTACTTGCTAGGCCTACACGGGAGAACGATATCTCCGCGAAAGCATTAGCGTTTTCCCCCACTTAAAAAGACGGGTTTATATGCCATATTTTAAATGCGTCAAAATAAACGCGCAATTATAACCGAATGTTAGTTTAATAGCCAATTTAATTTGGAATTTCTAATATTAATAAAGCGGTAATTATTTAAAAAACTCGACTCACTTTATTTTGTTTGAAAAAACAAAAAATGTCCCCAGCGGAGTCGCCATCTGTAGCGATGTCCCTCTCGCTAAAAAAGGTATTTTTATTTTTATTTTGTTTTGTTTTGAAAATAATATCTTCCGTGGGATTTTGTAAAAACCGTATTTTAAAAAGAGGAGTCGCCACCGGCCACTTAGGTAAGTCGGACACCAAAAAACCAGATATTTGAAAACTGTTGGGTTCGGGAGTCGGTTACGGATAGGGAAGGATAAGCACCCCCACACCGCCCAAAATTGGTACTTTAATAATTACCGCTTTATTAATATTAAACTTTCCATATTAAAGTGACGATTAAATTAAAATTCGGTTATAAGTAGCGATGTCCCTCATCCACTTTTTTTTTGCTTTTTAATTTTTTTTACTTTTTTTATATTATATTTTTATTATATTTTTTGATTTTTTATTAATTTTATATTAATAATATTACTATTAAAATAATACTAATAACACTAAAACTCAGTCAAAAATGAGTGATTGCATGTGTGCGGGCATTGGAGCCAAGCGGATGGCACAATGTCTCTCTAGGAGGACCTCCTAAGGATAGTTTGGGGCCAGAGGACCCCATATCGCGCTCGTCGCGAGAGTCAAGGGTTGACATGTAGCATTCGCTAGGCCCAGCGGGATACGATATTCGACGCGCATGTTGCCTGATGGATCATGAGACAACGCTTCCTAGTTAAGTTCTTGGATAAAATGGCTAGTTGAAGGCTGACTTGTCTGGGTTGAGTCCTTTTTCAAGTACCGCACGGCGTGCCGACCCGAGCCTAGACGACATGGTCGTGACACCATGCACGTATGTCCATCGAGAAAAATCTCCCCTAAGCGATTCGATTTAATCAGCGCAGCCTATACAAAGGTTGTAACCGAGCAAAATCGCAACACATGGCTCATCGTCACTCTCAACCTCAACATCACAAATCATATACCCCCTCTGTCCCACTCAATATATCCATTTTGTGTTTTGAAATTGTCCCACTTAAAATGTCTCATTAAAAAAATAAACAACTTTTATAAGGTACATTTCCCTTTATACCCTTTTTTAGTTTCCCAACAAAACAAAATTTAATTTTTTAAGGATAAAATCGTCGTTTTAATTATTTTACATCATCTTTGTTACACATTCTTACACAAACTTTTTCTTCCTAAAACTGTGTGAAAAAGTTAATAATAGATAAAATAAATGGGACGGATAGAGTATTAAATAAACTTTCGATTTTGAATTAAAAAAAAAGAGCATTGATGATTTATTTCTTTGAGGTCTGATTTGATATATCTTTGACATAATTTAAATTAAATATATAATAATATTATTATATAGGTCCATTATGAGATATTTAGTTTAAAGTTAAACAGTTGATATAATAATTAAAGAAAATAAATTATATAAATTAAGGGGGTTGTTGAATAAGTGTTGTTTAATAGAGCAACTTTGATTCTGCAGCCCACATGGGTGGTGGTGCAAGATCCACCATGACTTTTCAATTATTTAAGATATTCTTAACGAAAAAGGAGGAGGAAAAAAGAGAGAAACTTTCCATTTTGATTTATAATTAATTGTCAATTTGATATGATATATGAGAAGAACCCGGACGCAAGTGGCGACAGCAACGACAAATGGACAAATTAACGTTGTGTTTTACTCTTCTTTCTAGACTCGTTGTGTTTTACTTTTAGGAAAAAGTAAATTAAGAGTTGATGGAATTTATATTTATTTAAGCCATAAGAAAAAGAGAATGTATTAAATAAATAATATGATATTAAAACCGAGTAGTCAAGACAGATTTTTCGATGGTGATCATCGTTATCTAGATTTATATTATTATTTGTCTATATACATATTTGTCTTATAATTTATGTTTGAGGTACGGGACTGTCTCTCTCAATAATGTTGTTTCTAAGATTCGAACTCATATTTTATTTTTGAGTGTACAAATGTATCTTACCAATACACCCGAAACTTATTGGTAGATTTATATTATTATTATTATTAATAATAACAGTTTCACCAATGTATGCCATGATTGTAATTTACACATATACATGTCTCGACTTATTTTGTTGGACTTTTTGATCAGGGATTGAATGAAGTATTAATTTTCGTAGTTTTTTAGACTCGAACTCTGAAATTAAATAAAGAATAAATTTGAATTAAACTAAAAAGAAATCAAAAGAAGTCGGATATGATATTTTTTTTCTTTTTAAGATAGTTTTTACGTAAAACGCCTGACATTTAACTTTTCAAGAATAGTTAATCTTAGCAAACTAAAAAGTGAAGAAAAAACCATCGCTGCTCTAAAATAAAAATAAGATGAAAAACTAAAACTTTGAAATTTTATTGAATCTCTTAAAGTTGTGTTAACTCAACACATACGAATTTGCAGTTGTGCGAGTCCTCAATTATATTGCAACCTCCCTTAAATGATGATGATCATATTTATTAATTAAAGCTATTTTGTTTTTACTTTAGGGGTTTAATATTTTTTTTTGTTTAATATATTATTACGTAACTATTTTCAAGTCGTCCGTTAAAAAATTATAATCTATCTTTTATGGATAAGTTTTTTCAAATTCCAAAGCTTTAATCAATTTGTCATTATAAGTAAAACTAAAATATTTTGAAACTAAATTTTTAGAATTTAAGTTTTTAATTTTACTCTCACATAGATGATTTTCATCATCAAAGTGCTTAGGCACTTATTTCATAATAAAAAATTTCCTTTTCAACGCTATTATTAAACCTAGGATCTAACTGCCATCATATTTGTTAAAGGGGTCTTTCGTGCAAATGATGGCAGTTGGATCCTAGGTTTCAATAAGTCAGTTGGGGTCAAGCAACCACATTGCAGGCCGAAATACGGGCAATCTTCATATGACTCAGTTGTTTGGGACAATGACTTTGAGCGTTTTTTGATCCAATCAAATAATTTGGAAGCTATTAAACGTCTGAATGCTCTGACTGCAGGAAATGATTCGAATGCCCTTATCCATGCTATCGATCGATTGAGATGTGCAGGATGGACGACTGAATTTCAATGGATTCCCCGCGAAGCAAATAAACCTGCTGATGCAATAGCAAAGCTCGACACCCTTCCCAGCCACACCGTGTCCTTTTTGTAGATCCCCCTACTCAATTGCTGCCACTTTTGGAATTTGATAGGCTCTGCTCGATATAATGATTTTTCATTCCCTTTCATTTCAATTCTAAAACAAAAAGGTGGGAACTTAAAAGCCCAAAGCTTCATAAGCTTGAATCCAAAGTTTAGCCTAATAGTTTCACGTATATTGTTGTTTTGAAGGCCTGTGCTGGCATTGGGGACTTGCATTTAGGCATGTCCATTCACGGGTCGTTGTTAAATTTTGGTTTTGATGGGAATTATCCGGTTTAAAACTCTTTGGCACACATGCGCTGTAGTTGCAAAGGAGGGATTGTGTTTGATGAAATGACGAAAAAAGAATCTGTTCCTTGGAGCGCTATGATTGGTGGTTGTGTCCGATTGGGTTATCAAATGATGCAGTTGACTTGTTTAGCGATGCAGATACAAGGCGTGTGTGTCCTAATGAGATTAGAATGGTAGTTGTTTTGAGCTTGTACTGAGACAGTTCAGTGCATCATTTTTATGCAAATCCCTCTTGAATATCATAATTTTGTGAATTATGCATATTTTACCAGATTTCAAACTAAAATTTAACTTACTAGACCCAAAGCCTGCTTCAAATTAACCTTTTAAGTACTAGGTAATGAATGCTGACCAAATTTTATCACAAATATATCGATATTCTTAAAGGCGAGAGTTAGGTAATCCCTGTTAAAAAGACATTGAAGGCTTGAAATGTTGTTACTAGCCAATTGACTGGAGGAGATGTGGAGAGTGAACTTGTTAAGAGCATGAAAAGGTTAGGCACTGGACCAATTCATTAACTTAAATGCTGGTTTTCGACAAAGGGTGCCACTGCCGTAGGTTACATCAGATTTTTCGATACCTGCACAAAAAGCTGAAATCACGTCCACAACCCGTAACCAGGTATTGTTCTCTTTGCTGAACAAGAATCGAGTCAACTGATATAAACAAACTACAAGGGCTCCCTAAAAATCTTCTTCATTTCAAGTGTCATGTCCCATTCGATTCACAATTATTCTCCACCCGTAACATGTAGCATTACTAGTATATATAGTGGATAAATCGTTTTCATTTACCAAGAACAAAGATTATTCCCGCAAAAACTGTCCTCCCCCAGCTAGCGGTATTTGCACCATCTTCGAGTCAATCATAGATTCATAAGCGTGAAAATGAATGAACCATACAGTCATTCTTTTGGCTAAGTTAAGCATGACTAGATCAAACAAAAAGTTGCTGCCTGCTGACCTTTCTCTTGGGGTGAGTTTAACACGCGGCATGTCTAGGGTACGGCTAAAAGACAACAAGTTTCGAAATTTGTCTTCAAACTGAAAATGATAGACTTCTCGATAACATTTTCAGTTGATTTTTTGAGTTTTTTCTGCAAGTATCGATACTTATTTTGTAAGTTTCGATAATTTGTCCCAAACTGAAAGTTTATATAAAAAAAAAAAACTAAGTATCGATACTTGCAGAAAAACTCAAAAAAACTAACCGAAAATGTTATCAAGAAGTCTAACATTTTCAATTCGAGGAGAAGTTTCGAAACTTGCCGTCTTTTAGCCGCACCCTAGACATGCCGCACCCCAAACCTACCCTGTCTCTTGGCACAAGGGGGACTGTATTAGAAAGAAGACAATTTCAATATTAAGTTGAGCATACGTCAGATCTTTGGACTGATTTGAAGGTGAATCAAATTGTTACAGACTAGGTCATGCTACCGAATTCAAGATAATGCAATTAGTATATCGTAGACCATTTTTGATACTTTGTCCCAAACTGAAAGTTTATATAAAAAAAAAAAACTAAGTATCGATACTTGCAGAAAAACTCAAAAAAACTAACCGAAAATGTTATCAAGAAGTCTAACATTTTCAATTCGAGGAGAAATTTCGAAACTTGCCGTCTTTTAGCCGCACCCCAAACCTACCCTGTCTCTTGGCACAAGGGGGACTGTATTAGAAAGAAGACAATTTCAATATTAAGTTGAGCATACGTCAGATCTTTGGACTGATTTGAAGGTGAATCAAATTGTTACAGACTAGGTCATGCTACCGAATTCAAGATAATGCAATTAGTATATCGTAGACCATGTCATGTCAAACCTTGCTAACAAGTAGGAATCGGCAAGCAAGCTCATACTAGGTACACCATGAATCGAAAATGTCAAATTGATAACATCAGCATCAAACTATGCCCACGAACTTCTCTCAAACCTCAAAGGTCAACTATGTATTAAAAATACTTTTTAACACAATGGTAAACATGACTACAGCACATAATAGCATTGGCAAGCACAAAAACAGAGTATTCCAATCCATTGACAAAAATCACAAAGGGATCCACAATTAGGCCCAATGTACCTTATTAATCGAGCTGTAAGCTCTGCGGATATCGCATTGCCATAAGCAAAACAAAGAAACCAGATTAGAAGAAACATATACTATAAGAAAATTCATGCATTAAAATTCCACAAATGGAAGGAGTACCTACAGTAACATTTGTAAACATCCCAAATAAAAGACTGAAAAATTAAATAAAGAACAGAGTACAGGGCATTTAGATCCTTCCTCCTCTACTAACATACATTAACCTGTGAAATGAGCAAAATATGAGAATCACAATTCCCTGGTATTGGTAAGAAGTGGCCGTAATAACTAGCATATGGAACGTAAACCTAAAAACACAACATACCAAAACCCGAATGCAGCCTTAAATGCATACCCTTACGATCATCATCCAAATCACTCGCCCTTTTGCCCTTTTTTCAACCTCTTTTCCCATATTTCATATCCTAAAACCAACCACGCGGCACCGCCGCGATCTAACCCTGAGATTCAATCTTCTTGCCATTTCCCTCGCCTTCCATTTCTTCCAACAACCTCCCAGCTTCCTCATCAGCCTGCGCGGTCTTCTTCTGAGCTTCTTTCTCCTTTAAAGCCTGTAACTTGGAATGATTGTAGTAACCAACACCCAAAAACGCTAGTCCATAGCCAAACAAGTTAATGGGTGTTACGGTATCCTTAATGACAGACCAAGAGAACGCAATCAACAACCAGTCCTTGACAACCCCGGCTACATTCATGGTCAAAGCAGAAGTCTTTCCAACAAGTAAGAACACAGCTAGATTCAGAGCAAAAGCGCATAAAGAATTGGTCCCAAAAATGAAGAAATCGAAATGGAAACTCGACGTCTCTCTCAAAACTGGGAGCTCGACAAAAATCCACGGTACCAACAAGAAAACGAAACAGCATGGCGCAACATAGTACAGAGAAGTAATCGGATTCAAGGTTATCCCTCTAGATGTAAGCAAGATTTGAATCATAACCAACCTGGTAGCCTCAAAAGCAACGGCTCCAAGCTGCAAAATCACTCCCCAGGTATCAAATCTAGCTTCGCCGTAAGCTGCAATGGCGACCCCAAAAGAGATCGATAACATGTTGATCATTGTGTCGGTCTTAAATCCCTCTTTATTAAAAAGAACCCCAATTGAATAAACAGCGACAGGCATCAGGGCTTTGAGCATCTGGATAAAGGAAACAGACAAGTAAATGTAGGCGGAGTTAGAGAGCCAGAGGCTGAGAGAGTAGAGAGCACCGATGGGGACGACGGAAGAGAGAAAAACTTCTCGAGACATGGAGACGGGCTCGACAACTTGAAGACTTTGATGAGGAGGAAAGCAAGGGTGGCACAAAAGGACATGTGGATCATGGTTAGAGAGATTGGGAAAGGCCAATTGTACATCTTCCTGTCGAGGAAGTATTTGTTGTAGACGATAACGGTGAAGCTGAGGAAGATCCAGATCGCTACATAGGAGTAGGAGAGAAGGATTCTCTTGACGACGCCGTCGCTCAAAGACCCACCCTTGCCCATTTTTTGAGAGACACCCAGATGGGTGGAAAATGGCGGTGGAGAGGAAGAGGAAGGGGTTGGTCTTGACTTTTGTGTGTGAGCGATGAAATGAGGAAAGAACAAGATATGGTTTTTAACGTGGGAAATATGGCAACTTTGCTTGGCAGTTTCTGTAGTTAGTGGAATGGGCCTCTTCTTTGGGCTTTTCCATTTCTAAAAATTATGTTATAGAAAAAAGTAGTTTCCTTTTGCCTTGCATCTTACTAATTCGTTTAAACCGGGAAAGAATGGAGTTTTGACCGACATTCCACTCTGCAATAAAGTTTTAAAACTTTCATCGATTGTAAATTACACTTAATTGCACTAAAATCCTTAAATTTGGCTCAAATTATATTTCAATTTTTTTATAATTTTTACTTAGAGGAAGAGCGGGAAATTTACTCTTACTGAATTATGAACTTACAACGGAAAGGAAAAGATGTCAACTGATAGCTTTAACCACATGCTCTTTGTTGACAATTATATTTTGATTTTCTAAATTTCAAAACTTAAATAATAAATTTTTTTAATTATTTTTTATTCTAACAATATATTTGAATATTAAATGTCGGTTCTAATCAAATATAAAATGTATTTAAAATTATTAGATTTAGAACAATCTACTCATCTTTATTCCCTCATATTCTCATACGTAATGAGTTCGAGATTCACTAAGAACACTACATCCTTTCCTTTAGAGTTTCCTCTCCCCTCCATCTAAATAGAATTAAGATTTGTTAAAAAAATATTAGATTTAATTTTAAACTTGTATATACAAGTTGCACAAACAATTAAGGTTTGATGTGCAAAAACAAAATGTGCCATTCAAATTTAATGAAGCTATTTTTAACACGTGTTAAAATTCTTCATAAAATAAATGTATATTATTTAAAGTTTGGGTAAAACTTTTATATGCAGGTTGTATAAAACTAATTTTATACAAGCCTGTGTATTTACACTACAAAAACTCAAATCCTAAATTCCTAACCATAACCCTAAAAACTAAACCTTATACTCTAAATTCTAAGCACTAAGCTTAAATTCTAAACCATACAACCTAAACCCCTAAACTAAAACTCTAACCCCTAAAACTAAAATGCACGTGTAAATTAAAGTTTACACGGCATGTGCATCAAAGTTTTTCCCTTAAAATTTTATTACGTTTTTTTAAAGAAAACTCTATTCATGTTTTAGATATGTTTCCCATTAAACGCTAACTGACATTTAATATTTAAATGGGTAAAATGCACTTATCATCACTAAACTATTTTTTTTCTCTTATTTTTTAATCACTTAATTTTCAATTTTTTTAATTTACTAATTAAATTTTAAATTTTATTTTATTTTGGTGACTTTGAATTATTTTATTATTATTTTCAAAAACTTTTAGCATTTTTATTATTAATTAATATAAAATAATTTAAAATATAAAATTAAATTCAATCGTTCGCCGTCGTCGGATGCCACTAGCTACGGCCGTAGATGGTGACCGTTCAATCCCAAATTTTACTGGTCACTTCGTCTCAGCCCCTGAGTCCGAATTCAACTATTATTTTGCCGAAAAGTGCTATGAAGCCCACAAAAAAGAGATCAAAAGTGAGGAAACTAAAATGTTTCAAATGAGATTGGTGGATTTTGGGATATTTTCGGTGAAAGAAACACCATATTTGGACTCAGCGTGTCAAAACAAGTCCACCAGTGCAATTTTGGATCAAACAGTTTACATTCTGAGACAGACAGTGGTTGTGATTTTTTTATATTTTTAAATTTAATAGTAATAAAATATAATTTTATTATTTAGTTTAATTATTTGTATATTTAATAATATTAAAAAAATTCTAAAATAATAATAAAATATTATAGAGCGACCAAAACATAAGCAACCTGAAAGTTTAGTTAATAAATTAAAAAATTTGAAAGTAAGAGTAACCAAAATAAGAGTGGGGAGATAATTGAGTTATGAAAAGTATATTTTACCCTATTTAAATTGATGGTTAAATTGATAACTTTTTTTTAATTAAATTGGAGTGGAAGATAGCAAAACCCGGGCGCCCAAAGTCCAGTGAGATTCATCACGTGGTGTGCATGCGCTTTCTCGTATGTGAGTTATTTTCGGATATCCAATTCGATTCAACAATTTAGATATCTAAATTTTGGATCAGAAAAATGGCGTTTCGTATTTAATCTGGAAAAAAATAGTTAATTAGATCAGGTATTCGGATATTTGATTATCCAAATATATAATTTGATTTAAATATTTTTTAAATTTGACGGTCGTATTTATGAAAATTTTGAAATTTGAAATATAATATGCTGTAAATTGATAAATATAACAAAATTCACATTTATGAAAATTTCGGCTTTTTAAACTTTCGGATATAACAAGCATTAAATAACTAAATATAATAAAATTTATATTCATAAAATTTTAAATTTTAAAATAATTTAAAACTTAAAATATTGTGATCCGTAATTAATCTGATAAATAAAAAATTAGATCAATTATTTGATCTAAAAATAAAAATTAAATTAAATATCCGAATTTTTGAAACTATCGAATAGAATATTTTTAGACACCCTACTTCCCTGCGTCTTGTTCAGTGTCTTTTCCACGTGACGATCGCGCGTTTCACCACTTCGCCACCACATTTTTGGGCTTACGCTTGCTTTCCGCCTCTTTGTTTTCTTTTATCCTCCGAGGACGACAATAGGGTAAAATAATTAGGGAAATATGTCAATTATGAAATTATTTAGTGAATTATAATGAATTCTACAGTCAGGATATGATGATTTTCGTTCTCACATGAATATAGTGGAGAATAATCTTTTTGGTTACATAAAATTATTTTCATGTATGATAATTTTTGAAAGAAATGTCACATAAGTAACATATAACGACTTTATATTATGTAAATATATGTATTAATGCATTGAAATTTTTTGATACCGAATTTTTTAGTGTGTGATAATAAAAGCTTTCTCCAACATCATAATTTATTAAATTTGTTATTTTTTGTAACGTTTTTAACAAATTTATTCAAAGGGCGAAGGACATTCACCGAACTGATAACTTTTACTAGAATTGTGAACACAAAAAGATTGTTTTTAATTTTATTGTACAATTGAACAAAAAACGTTAAATGATTTCCAAATTATCATATTTTTCTAATTATTTTAAAAACAATGTTGAACGAAATTTAATTTTTTTTGTTAAGTATAAAATAATGGAAGATGCTTTAGAGGTTTTTGGGGTTTTTTTTATTTGTTTCTTGCGATTTTCTCAATTTTCTTTGTTATGGTCTTGTTTTTGTGTGATTTTTTCTTCTAATTTCTTTTTGTGGGCTTGTTCATGGTTTATTTGCCTCGTTCTGATCGGAACGTGGACGCTCGGGGGTCGAGAGAGTTAGATATTACGAATTTTTTGTCGTTACAAGCTGAAAATCGAAGTGATCCTGTTGATCATAATATCTTTGGGCATGGGAATTCTGGCATTGGTGGGGATTTTAGTGAATGGAATCTCTGTCACACCCCGAAGACCGGTCTAGTTAGGATTAAGTTTCGGTGATCGAATATTTTGTACCGGTTATATAATTAGCTCGATCTTGTACCTAATTTGAAGCAATAAAGGTTATTCGGGCTAACTGTATCAGTTTACTATTATTAGTATTAAAAATGAAAAATGACGTGTGAGGGGGGCACGGCTAATTCCTTCAATTGAAGGAACCGGCCATGAGCTCCCCACGTTGGGGGAAACATGGTGCAACAATGGGCAAGGTGGCATGTTGACCACCACGTGGCCAAAGCAAAAGGGCCATGCCCCTTAAAAATTACCATGTGTCACAGACTTAACTTCTCCAAACTATTCGTGCGGCGTTAGCACTCCCGAACTATGCTAATAAGCCTTAATTCACGCAAATGCAAGAGCTAGAAAAAGGAAAAGTAGAGAAGGCAAGAAAGATTTTAAAGGGAAAGAGAAAGGAACTTGTATTAAAGCTTTGAGAGTTACAAGGCTTTGAGAATGCTTGAATTCTTGGATGGTTTACAAATGAAGGGGGTGGTCCTATTTATAGGCCTCCGCCATCCTAAGGGATGTTTCTAGATCATCGTAGTAGCTATGAGATATTTACAAGTGGTAGAGAATTCTAGACAACTCTATACATGTCCCTAATTATCTATAATATTATAGAGAATTCCGGAGATATCCAGAGTAGTCCCAATCTTTTCAAAGTCTTATCGGGTCTTCTAAGGCCTTCTGAACTAGTCTAGACTTGAGTAGAACATCTTGGAACCTCCTAGAACATTATGGCAACTTTGGAGATAAATGTAGGCCTCTCTAGGCCATTCTAGAAACTTCCTTGGTGCATGTTTGCTTCAAAAACGCCTAAGGATGTTTAGTTTGCCTTGGTAAAAGTAGGTGGGTCATGACATTCTCCCCACCTAAGCTCGCGATGCCCTCATCGCGCTTAATTAAACTGTTGGAGTTGGTCCTTTAATTGCCAAAGCGCTTCTTCAGACTCCCAGCTCGCTTCTATGATGGGCAGACCCTTTCACTTGATGAAGTATTCCCTATAGCTTAGTACGCCCATTCTTCGTATTATTCGATCCGCAAGCACTTCTTCTACCTCTTTGTCGAAGGAAGTGACTACGGCTGTGGGTGCTCTTTTAGAAATTCCTCGTGAGGGACCATCTGTGTCTCCATGATATGGCATCAACAAACTCACATGGACAATAGGATGAATATTAAGTCTTGGTGCCAATTGGAGCTTGTAGGATACTTTCCCCACTCGCTTGATGACCGGAAATGGTCTATCGTACTTGCGTGCAAGGCCTTTATGTACCTTCCTCAAGGTCTTGAATTGTTGGGGCAAGAGTTTTAGCAGGACGAGATCGCCTTTCTTAAACTCCAAGTGCATTCGTTTCTTGTCTGCCCACTTCTTCAATCTTTTGGAGGCCTTGGGTAGTGCTGCCCGTGCTAACTCGTTTTGCTCGTGCCATGACTTAGCAAACTTGAAGGCTGTCGAGGTTTTCCCTTCATAACGAGTGGCAAGGGAGAGCGGAGTGGTCGGTTGTTGTCCCAAGACGATCTCGAAAGGACTTTTGTTGGTGGCCTCGCTTTGTTACAAGTTGTAGGAAAATCGTGCCACATCCAAAAGCTTAGCCCAATCTCCTTGGTTGGCACTGACATATTGCCTTAAGTAGAGCTCCAAGAGTGCATTGACGTGCTCTGTTTGCCTATCGCTCTGAGGGTAAAAGCTGGTTGAAAAGTTTAGGTCTGATCCAAGCATCTTGAATAACTCGGTCCAGAACCTTCCAGTGAAGCGCGGGTCGCGATCACTGATGATACTGGTTGGGCCACCCCATAATTTGACTACACGGAGAAAGAGCCTTGTTGTTTCCTCTACGTTGCAACAATAAAGATAGCATACTTGCTAAATCGGTCTACTACGACTATGATGCTTTCGAACCCTTTAGATTTTGGTAGGCACGTGATAAAGTCCATGGAGATGCTTTCCCAAGGCTTCTCCGGTATTGCCAACGTATCTAAGAGCCCACTTGGTTGATGTTGGACTACCTTGTCTTGTTGGCATACAAGACATGTCTGCACATATTCTTCTACTGCATCTTGCATTCGAGGCCAATAATAAGTGGACTTCAAAAGTGTAAAGGTTCGTCGCATACTTGGGTGGCCCGCCCACAAGGAGTCATGACACTCATTGATTAACTATTTTCGTAAGTTGCCCCATTTTGGTACATAGAGACGGTTGCCCTTGGTGTAGAGTAGGCCATCGATTATCCAAAACTGTCGTGTCTTGCCCTCATTTACCAAAGAGATGATACTTTGGGCAAGTGGCTCTTGTTGCAAGCCTTCTTTGATCATTTCAAGTAATGGGCTGGTGACTTGGCTGATGTGTGCGAGCTCTACCTTTCGACTTAATGCATCAACGACCATATTTGCTTTGCTGGGTTTATATTGCATGACATAGTCAAATTTAGCTAAGAAATCTTGCCACCGAACTTGCTTTGGACTTAGCTTTTTCTGGGTCTGGAAATAATTTATTGCCACGCTGTCTGTCATGATTAAGAACTTGGACCGAAGGAGGTAGTGTCACCACACTCTAAGGCAATGAATGATGGCACTAATTTCTTTCTCCTAAACAGTGTAGCGCCTCTCGGTATCGTTGAGCTTCTGACTTTCGTAGGCAATCAGATGCCCTTCTTAAATTAGTACTCCTCCAATGGTAATGTTCAAAGCATCGATATGTACTTCATAGAGCTTGTTGTGGTCGGGTAGGCTAAATACGGGCTCTTCGCTGATGGACCTTTTTAAATCCTCAAAAGCCTCTTGACACTTTGGTGTCCATACCCACGACTTATTTTTCTTTAAGAGCTTTGTTAGCGGTGTAGCTCTTGTCGAATATCTTTTGATAAAGCGGCGGTAATAGTTTACCAACCCTAGAAAAGATCTTAGTTCATGTACCTTGGTTGGTGGCTCTCATTCTTGGATGGCACGCACCTTGCCATCTTCCATCATGAGTTGTCCATCAATGATCTTATGCCCCCAAGAACATCACTTTTGGCTTAGCGAAGGAACACTTTTCCTTCTTGATGTATAGCCGGTTCTCTCGTAGAACCTTGAACACTTCCCTTAGATGCTCGACATGCTCCTCTAAGGTGTTTCTATACACCACGATATCGTCAAGGTAGACGACCACAAAGCGATCGAGATAGGGATGAAATAACTTGTTCATCAAAGTGCAAAATGTGGCTGGGGCATTTGTTAGACCAAAGGGCATGACTAGGAATTCGTAAAAACTGTACCTCGTGATGCATGTTGTCTTGGGCTCATCACCTTCTGCTATGCGCACTTGGTAGTACCCTGAACGAAGATCTAATTTTGAAAAGTATCATGCATGACCGAGCTGGTCGAAGAGATCCGAGATCAAGGGAATTAGATACTTATTTTTTATGGTAATCTTGTTAAGTGCTCGATAGTCGATGCACATTCGCAAAGAGCCGTCATTCTTCTTTTAGAATGAGACTGGAGCTCCAAATGGTGCTTTGGTGGGACGGATGAACCCTGCATCAAGTAGCTCCTTGAGTTTCTTTCTAAGCTCCTATAATTTGGGTGGCGCTATATGATAGGCACTCGTGGCTGGGTGCCTGGTTCTAGTTCGATCTCATAGTCCACCTCTCTCCTTGGTGGTAACCTCTTTGGCAACTCAGGAGGTGCAATGTCCTTGAATTCTTCTAGAACTTGGGTTACCTCATTTGGTAGATCCTCGTCGGGCTTGAGTTCCTCGTCATCGTGTTCATTGAGGATGGCTAAGTAGCTTTCCTCGTTTCTCTTGATGCCCTTTTTGAACGCACTCTAGTCTCATGCTTGGTGGCCCTGGCCGGGAAGGGGGGGTTACAATCTCCTTGACCAGTCTTTGTTTTTCTTTCCTCCTAACGAACGCGATAACCGGGTTTTGGTGAAACCTACGTCTAATCGAAAAATGCTCTTTTGGGAATTTTTTTGGGAAACTTCTCCTCTTGTGGTATTCTAGAAAACAATGGGCAAATTGTGGGGGCGAGAGGATTCCATCGCGATTCTTTTCTTGGCTCTAATTGTGTATGTATTGAATTTTCCCTCGAAACAAGTTCGGGATTGAGGAAATGAATACCTGAAATCTTTCAAAAGTCCTGGATCTGAGTTCTGCCCTCATATGAGCTCTTACATGTTCTATTGGAGTTGTTCACTCAGAAAAGTTTGGGATGTATAGCTAGCGCGCCGGATAAGCCTCTTTACACTGATCGTGACACTGCTTTAAAACATAACTTAGAATATGCTAAAATCTGTGTAAATGTTAATGCTAATTTTGAATTGCCTAAGTCTATTCTTGTTGAGCTTAGTGAAGGTAATTTATTGATGTTATAGTAGAATTGGTTTGGGCCCATCCTAGATGTGAACATTATTGCATTTTTGGGCATTTAGGGGAGAAATGCTCTAGGAAGAATCATGTTGTTGATATAGATAGGATTGATTCATTTGAGGGGGTCCTTGATAATCCTGCTGCACGTGTTGATATAGCTTGTTCTGGTTTATTTTTTCGATGTCCGGTCTACCTTATCCAAATGACCGGTGGTGACTTCTTTAGTTTTATTTAAAAAGGCAAGCTTTTTCAAGAATACACCTCATATACCAATTTTTAATTAAAAAATGAATTTTCTAAATGAGCCCGAATTTATTAGTCGCTACATAAGAAAATGGGACACTAATACTGCTTATTTTTAGACAGATTATAGTTAGGCAGTCCTTTAATTCTATTAAGGTGATTCGTGATCTACAAGGACAGAAGCTTGATACATTTGGGGATATTTCTGCTAAGTTAATTAGACATTTTTTTCGAGGCCTTAGGGAGCGTGGATTCAAATGTGGTCCCGTTATCTGATGACTTGCTAAAGCAGATCATGAGAATAGAAATTACTAGGGAACTTCAAGACCATTTGGTGGCCTCTGTAACTTCAAAGAAAATTAAAGATGTGTTATTTTCCATGAAGGGGAACAAGGTCCTTTGCCCTGATGGCTACCTAGCATGTTTTTTAAGCTGTGTTTGAGGATTTTGGGTGAAGATTTTATCAAAGCAGTAAAATATTTTTTCTTGAATAGTTTTTTGCCTGCTGGTTTCAATACGACTATCATTACTTTAGTTCCTAAGGTAGCTGCCCCATTTTATGCTACTGACTTTAGACTCATCTCATGTTGCACAATTGTATATAAATGTATTACCAAGATTCTGGCCAATGGATTAAACATGTAGCTGCCTGAGTTGATCTTTCCTAAACAGAGTGCATTTTTATCTGGAAGAGACTTGGTAGAAAATGTTATGTTAGCACAAAAATTGGTGAATGACTATGATAGGAAACACCTCTCTGTCCGGTGTGCTTTAAAAGTTAATCTTAGGAAAGTCTTTAATTATCTGAATTAGGATTTTAACTTTTTAGAGTCCTAGATTTTTCGGTGCAGTTTTGTGGTTGGATTTGTGCATGCATCACACATTTTAGGTTTTCTGTTGGCCTCAATGGTGGGTTGGTGGGTTTCTTCTCTGAAGCTAAAGGAGTTAGGCATGGAATCCTTTGTCCCCTTACATTTTTATCCTTGTAATGAATATTTTATCCAGACTTTTAAATTTGGCTAGCCAACATAGTGTGTTTTTATCCTAGGTGCAAAAGAATTAGATTCACTTATCTATATTTTACTGACGAACTTATTGTTTTTATCAAGGGGATAGCCTAGGCTATGATGGGTGTAAAGAATGTTATGTCTCTGTTTTATAGAATATCTGGTTTGCAAAAGAGTGAGTTTATTGTGCTGGTGTGAGACTTGATGGCATCAGGCAAATATCAGAGTCCACTGGTTTCATGATGGGCTCTCTCCTTGTTTGGTATTTGGGAGTTCCTTTGATTACAAAGAATTTAGCTGCTGGAGACTATAAAGGGTTGGTAGGAAAGATTGTGCAAAAATTTAGATGTTGGCCTTCTAAGTGCTTGTCATTTGTTGGCAGATTGCAACTTATCCAAGCTGTTCTATTTAGCATCCATAATTTCTGGTGTCGTATGTTTATCTTGCCTTCTAAAGTTGTGAGACAGATTAAGAGTTTATGTATTTTTTTTTCTTTGAAAGGGCTTGAAAGGATCGACTAAGGGGGCTAGTGTTAGTAGAAAAAAATTTACCATCATAAAAGTGAGGGGGCTTGGGGTGAAAAACATTTATGTATGGAACTGTGCTTGTATGATAAGATGTTTATGGCTCTTGTTTGCTCAAACAGGTTCTCCATGAGTTGTATGAATTGAGAGATATGTTCTAAAAAGGAATTTGGCAAGAAACTGTTAAGAGTACTTATAGTTGGACTTGAAAAAAGATCTTGAAATTGCGAGATGATTATGCATGTGTTGATAGTCTGAGTGGAGTGTTCAGCAAGGAAGGTTTGGGAAGACTTTTGGCATAAGAATGAAAGTGTCCCTTGATTCAGACTTATTTGGGGGGTTATCCATACCTCGTCATTCTTTCATGGCTTGGCTTGTAATTTAGGACAAGTTGCCAACGAGGTCAAGGATGCTGCGATAGGGGATATATATCTCCCCAAATGATCAAAGAACCTCTGTGTCTCAGAAATCGTATTGAAGAACTACCTGATCAGCAGATTGATGACTCAAGTGAAGGCAACTGTGGGGCACTCTTGGACTCAACATTGGTTGTGGTGGAACCAGAGAATGAAACTGATATATATACTGCGCTTGGTCGTGTTTCCGGCAAATCCATTAATGGCTCATCAGAGTTCAAGAATATTTGAACCACTTTCCTTATCTTGGGACGCTGTGTCGAATCAGGGTGCAGGCAAGCCAGACCAACCATTAATGTTCTCTTCACTTGTTCTTCATCGAATTCGCTTCCTAGCATTTGATCCACACACTTGAGCACTTCGTTTGGCCATACGAATTCCATACGTAATCCACTAAGCTATTTTCATCCATGATACCCTTTGATCTTCTCCTGCAAACTACTTCGATCACTATCATACCGAAGCTGTAAACATCAGACTCCGGTGTTGATTTCCCAGTGAAGCCTACTTCTGGTGCCAAATATCCTGGAGTCCCTGCTAACATGGTTGTCATTGCAGCATCGTCTTGGAGCAACCTCGCTAGCCCGAAATCACCTAGATGAGCATTGAACTCCTCGTCCAACATAACATTGTTTGGCTTAATGTCTCGGTGAACGACGGGGTTGCCACTGTCTTCATGGAGATAAAGCAAAGCTGATGTCAACCCTGTTAATATCTTGAATCTAGTCTCCCAGTCAAGAAAACGTTTGCCGATGTAACGATCAAGGCTACCGTTTGGCATGTATTCGTAGACTAAGAGGAGATGTTCGCCTTCATGGCACCACCCTAAGAGTTGCACTATATTTTTGTGCCTCAGTCTCCCTATGGTACATATTTCCGCAAAGTACTCCTTTCACCTGCATGACCACATCAAGAAAACATGAAAAACTTTTCAAAGATTGTTATTAATGAAATAACAGATCATGTTTAACGATTGATGAAGATTTAAGTAGATGAGACCTTGTTTCGAGGTTGCCGATATCTTCTTGACAGCTATAACTGTTGGGGAATCATCCTTTAAATTACCTTTGTAAACACTTCCAAACCCACCAGTTCCAAGCAGGTTTGCCTTACTGAAGTTATGAGTAGCCTTTGCAAGCATACTTTGTGTGAACATTTTCGGTACGTTTGCCGCAGTTCTTGATCGGATTTCGATATCAACTTTCTGCCTAACCATCTCTTTTCTCCTTTTCATGTACCTTTTGAAATGATGGAAGAAAGCACACCAATACAACCAATAATCCCACAATGACAGGAACAACAATCAACAAAATAGTTTTAACCTTTTCGAGTTTGGAGCCATGGCCGTGGGGATATAGATATGGAATTGTTGAGAAAGTCCAATCAAGGACCAGATGGCTCTCCGGGACTTTACCAGTTGCAGCTGTGAAGCCAACAAACACTGTGCTGGGAACTGTGTCTGCCACATCAATAGATTGGTTAAGTATGCTCACCAGCTGGTCCCCAGAGTAAGCCATTGATATCTCAAGCATCTTTTTCCAACAATGATAATCGATTTTAACCCTGATGTTTCTCCCACTTTTAAGGTCAATACCAGATGTGCTAAGGCTTTTAGTTGCAACCGGGTTCATCATGCTTATCGTGTCGATGCCGATATGGTTTGCATCCGGATCCCATTCATTCTTGAAAGTATCAAACTCCACAGCTAACTGTTTAACTACACCACCTGAAATTTGGTTTCTTATCACGTTTTTAAGCATTACAGGTGTAGTAATCATTTTAAGGAGAAGTGGGACTATATACCTTGAGTGGATGAGTCCATGATGCCGAGATATGATCCTGTGCTGGAAGGTGGTGAAGTTGAGTTGTCTTGAGCAAGAATGAAAGCCATGCCATCACCAGAGACATTATGATTTGGGAAGGGAGAAATCCTGACGGTGAAGGTGGTGGAGATTGAGGTTGACCAGGCTGACACAGGGACGGGGAATAAAACCCGGCCGACTTGATCGAGTGCTGAGACTGATGAAGTTGAGTTGTTGTTAGGCTCTGGTGTGAGGCTCAGGTATCCATTGCCTGCAGTCACAGATCCCATGCAGATTAAGCTGCCATTGATGCAACTGCTGGGATCAAACGTGGGGAAAGAAAAAGAAAGTGCGAGTGCCTCAACGAGAGGGGTTGAAGAGGCTTGGCGTTTGGAAGATGGAGAGGAATAGCAGCAACATGAACATGGTTGCACTTGTGATTAGGAATGGAAACTGCAACGTAAAACAAGGGCTACATTCCATTCGGATGAACATATAAAGGAGGGATAAAGTTTTGACGTTTACGTTGTCGTTTCGTTGGGAAAATGGAATATTGCAGACAAGTTTTCGATACCCTGGCAATCAAGATTCAATGTTCTGTACGCATATGGAAGTAGCAGCGGTTGACCCCTAAACAAGAATTTAACATACTTTTAATTTAGAGGATAAAAGAAACATTCAAACAAGAATCACATCATTTTCTTTCTTTCTTCATTTAAAGATCAATTCGTTTCCAAAAATCAAATAATTATAAGTCTATCAATTTTGATTTATGATTCTTAATTTTCTTTTTTCAAAACAAAAAAAACAAATCTTTCCAAAAAACACTTCGATTTTAGAGTGAAAACAAATTTTTAACAAACTATTTAAAAATGATATTTAACAAAAAAATTAAAAATCTAATAAATATAGTTTAAAGCCTACTTTTTCAAATAAACCTTAATTTCGACACAATCATTATTTTCCGATTTTTTAGCACAAAAGGGCCACTATATAATAATGAAAACATTAAATAAAACGGAGTCTCAATGTGATGAATACCAAAGGCAAAACAAGAGATCAATATTAGTAATTAGAAAAACACGACCTACTAATCTAATAAATACATAACACAAAAGGTCATTATGCTCCAAATAACAGTAAAAGACATTATAATATAACATGCAATTCTATAGCATGGAACAACAATGTCCAAAAACAGAAAATTTTCCACAAAGAAGAAGGCTAAATCCAAGTGTTCTTACAAAGGCTACAATACTCTCAAAAGTTAAACCAACTGGTAGTGCATCTGCTGCTCTGCCCAAGCAACTGATTTAAAGCTGTTTAAGAACAAATACACATGGCCGACACCAACCACACAAATCAATTCATGATTTGGACTCAAAAACTCAGCCACCGTAGAACAAACCTCCTTTATGATGGCACTACACAAAAAAAAAGAATACAAATAAAATCGTTAAGCAGTACAAAACTTCGGTTATGACCCAAGAACAAAATAAAAATGGAACTTAACATCCATTATAATGACTATATCACACATAGAAGCTATTTGCCTATTTCAATGTTGATGTGATAAGGACAACCAAAAACCAATTGCGACAACTAGTACAGCAAAACAATAACAAAAAAACTACCCATTTAACGAATAAACAAAAAGCATAAATCAAGAATATCCTAAGGTGCCTTGAGAAACTGACAAGAAACAGATATATCCAACTACATGTCTAGGAAGCAGAAGGAAGGCATTAAAGGAAACATACTGTATGTAGATGTATCAATTTGCTCAGGAAGCTCCTTTATATCCACCTCAAACCTCTCCTGGACCTGCAATGGATTGAATAATATGAGTAGAAGATTACATCATGGGACATTATGTTCGGAAGTTTTTAATATTACCAACCTGGTTGAGCACATCAGAATCTGAAGCAGATGAAACAAATGTAATTGCAAGACCCTTGGTGCCAAATCTACCAGCCCTACCAACCTGCAAATATGGTTAACCATGGATTACATTTAAACAGAAGCAAACCTAGTACAGTAATGTAGTCGAAACAAAACCTACCCTGTGCAGGTATGTATCAGCAGAATCGGGCATGTCATAGTTGATGACAATGTTAACTCGTTCAATGTCAATTCCCCTTCCAACCAAATCTGTTGCTACAAGAATTCTTTTATGCCCCTCTTTGAAACCCTTGTACCGAGTCAACCTACAAATCATCAAAAGTCAAGCCATGTCATATTAATTCAAGGAAAACTATCCTTCAGGAGACTCAAACAGAGAAAGAAACATGATTCTCTAGAAAACAAACACCAATAAAATAGACATTAGACACCAGCCAAACCCTAAAACAAGGTACCTAAATTTGGGGTCACAGGAAATCAGTAATACCAAGTAAACTCAAAAAACACAAATCAAGTCAAAAGGGCTGGCTGCTGCTACTTAAAATTTGTTTTGCATCACTTTATAAAGGGGAGAAACGGAAGAGAAAAAAGGTCAGGTTGCATAAACAAAAATCATCTTAAAACAAATGTTCCATTGTTACAAGTGCTTATACATCAAAGTATCCAAAGTAGCATAATACACGAAATAAGCAACCAAACATCCATAACCAGTGCATTAAAAAAACATGACAAAAACCTGCTTCAAAACCTTTGTTAAGGGTCCTCACAAATTGAAGTCCCTTAAGAAATTTATTACAAGAATATAAAGTTGGCAAGTCTTTCCAATACAAAAAAGTTCAATGTAGAAATAATAAAAATGATGCTGATAGGTACAAACCTTTCTTCCTGGGACATGCCAGAGTGAATGCATATAGATGGAAAGTTGCACTCCACAAGTAACTTGTTCAACTCAGCTGCTCGGTTGACACTTTTGACAAAGATAACAACTTGGTTGAAGTCCAAAGCATCAAGGAGATCATTTAACTTGCGGTTTTTCTCCATCTCACTCAATTTGATGTAATGCTGTCATTCAAAGCATTTTCCTAATAAACATCTTAACCAATCTTTTAAAAGAAATTAAAAACTGAGAGGATATGAGCAAGCATCACAGATACCTGTACAAGACCATGAAGGGTCAACTTGGCCTCATCATCAACATAAATTTCCATCGGCTGAAAGGAACAAATGTCACAGTAAATCGTATTAGGGAGCTTCATCATCAAGCAAATGGAATCCAGTACGATATGAATTATGGATGCAAATCCTTGAATTGAGACTCTGGTCCATAAGCCTTGTCTCCATTCAGATTTGTTACTTAGGCACAGAAAGCAAGAGTTGTTTTCCCTTAAAAAGAAAGATTTTATTACATGACAGACCCTGCATGCACCACCCAACAAGGAAATGCCTAACCCTTCTACCCAACCCCACCTCTAAACCCATACCAATAGTCAAAATAGAGAACTTATACAAAACTAAACTAAAATAAAACAAATCAGCTCACACAAATTCACTACTTTAAAACCCTAAAAAGTGCAAACTTATGACTCAACCATGAACCTGCCCCACTCAATCTGTGCATGACCCATGAATAACTGGCTGAAGCAACTGACCCAAGAAGCAGCACCAGGCAAGTATATAGGAAGGACCCACCAGATGCAAAATTTGAAAAAACTCTGAGAGGAAGCTGGGCATGAATTAAAAAGATACTACTAAGTTCATGTAGAATTGGCCATGAAAAATTACATCTTGCATAAATTTCTTGCAAACCGGGCGAATCTCTTTGCTGAGGGTTGCAGAAAACATCATAACTTGCTTATCATGAGGTGTCATCTTGAAGATCTCCTGCACATCTCTCCTCATGTCTGAAGAAGATAAGTAGAATAAATGCCAGAGGGAATAGAATAAGTAAATTAAACATTGAAAATATCAAACCCTTATCTAGATTCAGATCAAGAAAGCCTTACCAAGTGATTCAAGCATCTTGTCACATTCATCAAGAATGAAATGCCTCACATTCTTTAAAGAAAGATCCTTGTCTCTTGTTAGAGCCAATATCCTTCCAGGTGTCCCAACAACAATGTGGGGGCATTCATTTTTCAATAGATCTTTGTGAACTTTGATGTTGACACCTCCATAAAAGACAGCAACCTTGATATCAGGCAGATAAGTACTGAACCTCTCAAACTCATGACAAATCTGCAACAGGACAACAAAATGAGATTACATATATCAAATAACTTATAGAAAAAAGAAAAACTTGTTCTGAACTTCTGACCTGGTAAGCTAACTCCCTCGTATGGCATAAAACAAGGGTAATAACTTGTCCTGGACTAGGTTCGATTTGTTGTAAGCTTGAAAGAACAAAAACTGCAGTCTTTCCCATCCCTGATTTAGCTTGGCAAATGACATCCATACCCAATATAGCTTGGGGAATGCATTCATGTTGCACTGGTGTAGAACCAAAGAAAAGTGCATAGAAGGAATCCGTGGTGTAAGTAAAATACAACCTCCGTGATCCATTTAATTGAAACTTTATGATAGTGTTATATTACCTGTGAAAATAATGCAACAAACAAAAAATGTAAAGACCAAAAAATCATACAAAAAACATTAAAAAAAAATCAAACGTAATGCATACAAAGCCCCATACATGGAAAATAATAACATAATAAACACCCAAAGAATATAAGGTTAACTTATAACCATGATTTAAATATGGAGCTGAATATAAGGTTAACAAATATATGAAAAAAGAAGGAGAGCCATGGGTTTGCCTTCTGAAGGGTGCTCAAATCCAGAGTCAACAATGGCCCGAAGAAGCTCTGGTTTCAAAAGGAAGTCTCTGAATCCTGAACTGTGTATGCCAACATAGCCCCTAAATGACAAAGAAACAACAAAATCAGAACGAAAACCCTTCGCCATGGATTATTTACCATCACAAACAAAAGAAAAACAAAATAATGTTTATTCTTTCTCCAACCATTGAAAATTCAAATTATTTCATAAATATTAAACAGCAGTTAACAAATGGAAAGCGAACATTATAAATGAAGTCAAACTCACTTCTTGGCGCCCTCGCCAAAGACTTTAGCAGTGACAGAGTCTGGTGCTTTCTCTTCTTCTTCCTCGTAGTCGAGAAGCTCCTCCTCGTAAGCATCGTTGTCCCTAGTTTCTCCCATTTATCTACAAAATCCCAATAAAACAAAAATGTTAGGGCTTTAAAAATAACATAAGACCGACAAGTTAGGGTTTCAAAGAGAGGTAGCTTCGAGAGATCTACCTTTGAACTTAATTAAAACGGGGAGGAAATTGAAGGTTTTAGGGTTAGGGTTTGTAGTGTCTGCAAAGCCAAAAAGGGTTCGCTTTGTTTGTGACCGATAAATATAAACAGCAAGAAATTTTAGTTTATTCCCGAAAATACCCTAGCTACTTCTTATTATTTACCATCTCCTGCGGCTCTACACTCGACCTATCTCGCTGTTAACGCCTATGGTCCTTGCCCAGCCCATTTGGGGCCCAAAATTGATACTATTTAGAATATATCCCTCGTCACGTTTCGAAAAGTGAAATTAAATTTTTTATTTTTATACTATGGTGTAAATATTAATTTTTAAATATATACAAATATATCACTTCATGAAAAATATTTAATCATGGCACAAATATAAAAAATGTTAAAATTTACTTAAAATAAATTATTAATATATAAAAAATTATATGCTTTATTAATTTGGACATATAAAATTTAATATGAATCTAAATTTTATCTCTAAATTAATCGATATTAAAAATTATATCAAATTAAAGTATGAAGACAAACTCTTAAATTTGAGTGTAATGGAGGGAGCAAAATCATAATTTAATTGTATTATCCAAAAATAAATTAATGAAATATAGGAAAATTTTATAACGGGCGTCGAATACTGTTGAACACCACTAAAGCTGAACATCGCTGAAAACCATTAAATTGATTAATAAATATTAAAAATCTGAATGACTCAATATACAGTTAATAATTATTTAAAATAAATTTATTAAATTATTTTTCATATATATATTCTGTTTTTTATTTTTTTTCTTTGTCATTCCAGCTGCCGGTGTAACGCCCCAAAAGTGGGGTGATTTAATTGGAATTATTTAATTGTATTTTAGGGACATATATGACAGAATTTTAAAATATGGGAATTGGTTTTATAAATCTTTGGGTGATTAGGTACTTAGGCCTAATTAAACCATTACCATTTGGCTTTTTGGAATAAATGAATAAAATAAAGGGTAAACTACACAGGAGACCACTAATCCTTCAATTTTGTCAAAACGATCACTCAACTATTAATATGGTTCCAATATAGCCACCAACCGTTTAAACCTAACGGGGATACTGACGTGATAGTTAATAGAAATTTGTATAATTACACATTTAGTCCTCGCGATTTTCACATTTAATCAATTTAGTCATAGTTTCAATTTAATAAAATAAATTAATTATTCAATTAGTCACCACCTTATTGGAGAACTTTATCTATTTTTATTTAATTAATTTAATTTATTTTTCACCACCTTATTGGAGAGAAAAATCAAAACATTGCACAAATGTTCCCTTGGGAGTAGGGGAAAAACCTTTGCCACTGGACTAGGCACATATTTATGACATGAAACACAAAATTTAATATATGAGTTATATGATTGTAAATGCCATGAAAAAAGAATTAAATGTGTTTTTAGGGGATTTGAACATGACACACTTATGATGCATAAAAACATCTAACCCAAAATTTTATAAACCATAAACCCTAAAAATTTTATCGAACCTAAAAATTTTATGAACCTTAAACCCTAAAAATTTTATAAACCCTAAAAACTATAATTAGTGTATGATTTAAAAAATCTCTACACCCTAAAAATATAGTTAGTGCACGATTTAAAAAATTTATAAACCCTAAAACCTAAAAATTTTATAAACCATAAACCCTAAAAATTATTAATTAGGTTAAAAACCATAAACCGTGCACTAACTATAATTTTTAGGGTTTAGGATTTAGGGTTCAGAAATTGTAGGGTTTATATTTTTTTAAATCATGCACTAACTATAATTTTTAGGGTATATGGTTTAGGTATATAAAAAAGTTAAATCATGTGCTAACTATATTTTTTAGTGTTTAGAGTTTACATATTTTTAGGGTTTATAAACTTTTTAGGTTTTAGGGTTTATGATTTATAATTTCTTAGAGTTTAGGGTTTATAAATTTTTTAAATAATGTAGTAACTGTAATTTTTAGGGTTTAGAGTTTGGAGATTTTTTAAATCATGCATTAACTATAATTTTTAGAGTTTATATATTTTTAGGGTTTATAAATTTTTTAGGTTCTAGAGTGTATTATTTTTAGGGTTTAAGGTTTGTAGGGGTTATAATTTTTCTAGGGTTTATGGTTCATAAAATTTTTATGGTTTAGGGTTTATAAATTTTTAAATTGTGTATTAACTATATTTTTAGGGTTCAAGGTTTAGAGATTTTTTTAAATCACGCGCTAACTATAGTTTTTAGGGTATATGGTTTATAATTTTTTTAGGGTTTAAGGTTCATAATTTTTTCTAGTTTTTAGGGTCTATAAGATTTTTAGGGTTTATAAAATTTTGGGTTATACACATTTAATTCTTTTTAATGACATTAACAATCATATAACTCATATATTAAAATTTGTGTTCCATGTCATAAATATTTGCATAGCCCAATGGTAGAGACTTTCTCCCTACACCCAAGGGAATGTAGGTTTGATTCCTCCAACTACATTTGTGCAATGCTTTGATTTTTCTCTCCAATCATGTGGATAAGGAAAATAAATTAATTTAATTAAATAAAAATAGATAAAGTCCTCCAATACCACCTAATTGAACAATTAATTTATTTTATTAAATTGAAACTATGATTAAATTGATTAAATGTGAAAATCACGGGGACTAAATGTGTAATTATACAAATTTATGTTAACTGCAACGTCAACCTCTCTGTTAAGTTTTAACGGCTGGTGGCTATATTTGAACCTTATCAATAATTGAGTGGTCATTTTAATAAAATTAAAAGATCGGTGGTCTTTTCGATACTAACCCTAAAGATCGGTGGTCTCCTGTGTAGTTTACCCTAAAATGAAAAGAAAATTTATGCACACCGGATACGATCCCATGTCGTTAGGTGATTGAACCTCTAAGCATTAGCCCAAGGAGCTAGGACTGGTTTTGGTTAAGTAATATACCAGCTTAGTATGAGCTAAGACTGGTTTTGGTTAAGTTATATACCAGCTTAATAGTAAATTATATGGAATGGCATATACCAAAGGAAATAAGTAAAAATCAACCCCATCTTATTGAAGGGGTGTTTTTTTTTTTTTTTAAATCTTGAATCTGGAAATATCAGGCCAAGGGGAGAGAATTCAAAAAGTCATCCACATCCTCCTCACTGATGATAGCTCCGACCACCTTATTTTGGCTGTGCGTGGCCATCACCGCCAACATTAAACGGACCGTCTCACTCTCGTAGTCGCGGTGGTCGTCTGCCCTCACCATTCGTCGTTTGCCTCGAAACTGTAAAAACTGCTCGGATTCTTCATCGCCGATCTCTGTTTACCGTCGGTCCGTGGCACGCACCGCCACCGCCGCCGATAGCATCCCCGTCTCTCCGTGACCAAAGCCCCGTATACCACTCGCGGTGTAGGGTTATCATTGGGAAAACTGGTTCGAAGGTCCGACAGAAACTTTGGTTTCTTCATCCCTATTTTTTGGCCGTCTCAGTCACCGGTAAGAGGAGTCGCTAGCATAGCCGTGCTCAGTGTGTCAAGGTGAGCAAACCCTGGGACTTTGATCACCAAATCGGCGCCGAAAAGACTCCATCGGAGCTAAGTCGTACCTAGCCGAATTTTTCGAGTTTGGATAAGTATCGATGAGTTTCCGACCTATTTTCGGTTATTAAAGTGCTGTGGGTTGTTGAGTGATGCAAAATAATGCATTTTGGTGCTTTTTCGACTAGTTTAGGGCAACACGCGCCGTCCAGTGGCATTTTTCAACCATCGACGATCGGTTCACCCATGAGTTGAACTGGTCTGGCTAATAAACCGGTTTAGCCTATTAAATTGGTAATAAATCATATATTATTTGAGTGTGGGCCGGCCTATTCCAGACCTGACCCGACTGACCCGAGTCTAATCAATACCCATCTGAAGCCGTTTAACAAATTCGACTCGAACTGTTTGCCTGACCGTTTGACCAGACTTGACCTGAACCGAATTAACTTAGTTGACCGAGTTAACTCGATGACCTATTAACCTGATGTTAGCGTTGACCTGACGTCAGCATTGACCTGTCCGTCGACTGTTGACTTTGACCAAAAGTAAATTTTTTCGAAAAAATATATTTTATTTTTTTGACGTTCTGGGTCCGTCTTTTAGGCCTGTTTTTCTAAATTCGAATCCATTAAGCTATTTTTAGCGTTTAATATTCCGATTAAATCTAATTATTGTTATTAAGTCTTGTTTCTGATGTAAATTGTTTTGCTTGTGAAATGTCGTGGGGTCAAATTCATGTTCGTGAGCGATCGAATGAACTTCAAAGGCTCACCGATGTAACTCATAGGCGAGGTAATATTTTACTACTAGTGTACTATAAGGAACATGCTGGTTAATGGTTAATGCATGAATAATTAAATGAAGTAGAATATAGTGTAAGGATACTGATAAAGACCCTTGTGATATGATTAAGAAATACATGACACGTATAAATTCAGAAAATTTTAAATTAACTGATAAATAAGTCGATTATCCCTGAATATATGTTAAAACCTCAATTTACAAAACCATATTATAAGAAATTCAATTAGAAAGTGAATTTGATGTTGACAAATATGTGCATTCCCTTTTTTTAACTATAGAGTACATATAAAAAATACTCAAGACTGTCTCTCTGATCTGAAGCATGACATCTACATGTATGAAAGTATACTCTTGTGCTTGGTATGAAAATATGTTCTCTGGAATTCGTTATTCTGAACACACATATATATATATATAAGTCTGATTCATATATTACTGATAAATATAAATATTTGATTTATGACTTTTGATTTATGATCCTTAATTTCTAATATTAATGTATACTAATTAAAATTTTATTTTCATCTAGGGTATACTCCTGGATATGATTGAAAGTTACTGCAGGTTCAGCACTGATCCGGCTGATAATTCTTTATGTATCAGGTTCCTACGCTTCGGCGGGATAATTCCTTATGTATCATGTTCTTACTCTTCGGCGGGGATAATTCCTTATGTATCATGTTCTTACTCTTCGACGGGGGTAATTTCTTATGTATCAGGTTCCTACGCTTCGGCGGGATAATTCATTATGTATCAGGTTCCTACACTTCGGCGAGGGTAATTCCTTAGTTCGATACCTATGTTTTGGCTAGGGTGATTATTTCTATTTCTGTACATAAAACATTCTATTAGTTCAACACTTATGCCCAACTGGCCTAGGTTAAGTTATTATCGAAGTCTGAAACTTTTTGTATGCTTTCGATGTGTACTTAATGGAACACACACTAAACTCTCCGTCTCAAATTTTGAAACCTAGCTCTCTTCTAATTATCCTGATTATAGATCTCATGTCTGCTAATCGGGAGATTAAATCAAGAACAACTCTATTACTCTAAAGTATAACATTAATATAATTTTTTTCTATCATGTATTGAGCTTGTCAATACTAAGCTCGTCAAGTAAGCTTATGTATAGTCTTATGCCAGTTGTGCTTATGGCTGTTGTTGATAGTTTTGTATTACGAAATTTTTTTCATGCTCACATTATTTTTACCATTACAAGATATAAGAGCCTGAACATGTTTCAACACCCGACATTAATTATGGGAGTTCCTTGCCATTGCTCAAGAAGTACGATACTGGTGTGTTTAGTGGGCAAGTATATTGAGTCTACTTTTATGTCAGAGTCTAAGCCGAGATGAAGAGTCTAAGCCTCTTGCCGGATCCAACATTTCAGAGCAGGAGCTTGTTGGTTTTAAAACAATTGAATGAACCTATTAATAGAAAACAGAGGAATTTCTTTAGAAGAAGATCCAAGCCTCAGAAAGATACTCATCAGACAAAAATAAGGTTTCCGAAGCTTCCACTAGAATTGTAGTTTTGAAGCCTGGGCCGACATGCTCACAAATGCCTGAAACTGGAAGCAGCCATGGCTCATTGCCAGAACCCAAGTACATCATCAGACATCGAGAGCCGACTGTGAAATTTGGTTCCTACTTTTTTCTGGCAGAAATAAAAAGAAAGTGGAAACATGCTATGGGAAGAGAGCAACATAGAATCCCCGCCAATGAAATATCCAAAAGAGTTTCGGGTGAGTTCAACAAGTCCAACTAAGAACCGTTTCTTTGTTGAAAGAGTTGCCAAACCTTCTACTAGTGTCAAAGAAGGAGAGCGAACGAGCAAGCTAAAGGGCTCCGAGACGAGTACAGTTATGGAGACTAATTTTTCCAGGCATTCGAACATCTATATCCAGGCAAAGAAATATCTTTCCGAGATACTAACAAATAGAGACAAGAATGTGGATCTTTCAAGCAGACAGGTCTCGAAAACCTTAGGGAAGATTCTTTCTCTCCCTGATTATAACTCTTCCCGTCAGCAGCCCTAGGAGGAGCTTGGAACCTAGTTTTATAACTCCACATACGAGATTTTCTGGTTTCTGACAAATTCCTGAAAGTGGATGAAAACAATGAACTCGACAATATCGGTCATACAAGTCAAGCAGCTGAGGAACAGGAGATCCAGCTTTGCATTTCTGATAACAAAACCGGCGATGAAGTCCAAGGTGATGATATAGTTTCAGACAAACTGAACACTTTTGTGAATTATGACAGTGAGGATCAAAATGTTTGTTCTACTAAAGATGAAACGAGTTTGCGGAGGTATTATTTTGCATCTATTTAAGTTATGATGCAATCATGAATATTGAGGTTTATTAATAGTTCACCTTCATAAAAAATCATGCAGGTGCTGTGAGTATTGTTAAAGAAACGGTGGTCATGCTACAGCAGGGGCGGAGGCACGGCAGAGATAATTTCGTCGGTAGACGGTGGTTAACAGCGACTGCAGCTGTAATGACAAAAAAATTTTTTTTGGAGATTTTTTAATTTATGGTTAGTATTTGATCTAATTATTTAAAAATAAAAAATAATATATATAATAATTTAATTGAAATTTTATTTTAAACAATTTTTAATTGTATATTGAGTCCTTACAATTTTTAATTTTTATTAATTAATTTAATAATGTTCATCGATGTTCAGCATTAATGGTGTGCGACGGTATGCGAAACACATGATAGACTCATCCTAAAATATATCATTTTTATAAGGATGAGTCTACCACGTGCGTCGAACACCGCTGAACATCACTAACGCTGAACACTATTAAATTAATTAATAAGATTAAAAATCTCAAGGACTCAACATACAATTATAAATTATTTAAAACAAAATTTTAATTAAATTATTTTCCATATATATTATATTTTAATTTTTCAAATAATTAAATCAAATACTAACCATAGTCAATCTCTAAATTAAAAAACTTAAATCTTTTTCCCCAAGAACCCTAAATTAAAAGATTTGGATTACGTAAATGAAATCACGATTTTGCCTAAATCCAAAGATTTGAGTGTGGTGAATTTCGCCTAAATGAAAACAATTTCAATCACATGGGGGTAAAAACACACTCTTTTTAGGTTAGTTACGTAAACAAAATCATAATTTTGCCTAAATTATTTAGGGTTTTAATTTGAGAATTCGGGTTTTAATTTAGATTTAGGGTTCTAATTTGAGAAAAAAGAGTTAGAGTTTTTTTATTTAGGGATTGACTATGTTTGATATTTAATTTAATATTTTTTAAAAAATATAATATATATAAAAAATAATGTAGTTAAAATTTTATTTTAAATAATTTATAATTGTACCTTAAATCATTGAAATTTTTAATTTTTATTGATTAATTTAATGATATTTAACGTTAATGGTATTCAACAGTGTTGGACGACAGTTGTAGAATAAAGTTCTTCGTCTCTCTCCAAAAACTCCTCCTCCGTGAAGTACTACCTGCTAAAAAACCAACACACGAAAAAAACACACTTCTTTATATATACCGTCTCCAATCTCCATCCCTCTTCTCGATCATCTCACTAAGCTCACAAAACTTGGCCTTTCCCTTACCCTGCAAACGCCTTTAAAGTTGCTTCCTTTATTGTGTCAAAGTAGCAGCTTTTTCCTGCAACCCATTTTTTCTTTTTCAACATATTAATCGTGTTTGGTAAAAATATTGCAATGATCACGTTTCTGTTCTAGAAATGATTCTGTTTGAAAGAAAAATGGGAGACTGGGTTTGGGTGTTTTGAAATTTATTACATTATGTCAATTTTGCAGCATTTTCGTTTTGGTTTCTGTTATTTACTAAATGATTGAGTTGATTATTAGGGTGTAATGTAATTTAGTAGAAGATAAACATATTGAATTCCATCTTGTTGAAAATTAAACTGAGGCATCTTGTTGTTTGTTTAGTTATGGTCTCTTTACAGTTTCGAGCTTTCTGTACCTAAAACAATGGAAGAAGACTCCAGCTTTTAAATTTATATTCCTATTCTGGGTTATCATACTACAAGTGATTGCTGAAATGAGTTAATTCTGTTTTGCATCGATCTGGTAATTTTGTTGTTGTAAAGTTAACTTATAAATCCTTGATGAATCGCTATTCTTTTGTTATAAGAACATGAAGAATATGCTCTATAAGTTTTGGTTGCCATGTTATATTCTGTTTCTGCAATTGTCAAAGCATAAAGCCATAACCTTCGCAAACGAATGGCTGTATATAGTTTGTGTTATTCTTACCCTGTATTTTTTTTTTGTTTAACCGTCGGTATCCAACCCATTTGCCGACTAATTCGCATCGGGTACTGTAGAGCCCCGTTATGGGGCGACCCTCCTAACCCAGTTTGCTCCATTCACAATGCCAGGATTCAAATCTTTGACCGTGCTTAAAGGATCTAGTGTCTCATCCCACTAGACCACTAGACCAACTGGTTGTTGGTTATTCTTACCCTGAATTGTTGTTGAGCGTGTTATTCTTTTGTGAAAGAAAAGTAAAATGTAATTTTAATTGATTGATATGACTGAAGTTTGTGTTCAGCTTTATTGATTTGTGTTCATTTTCTTATGACCATGTTTTTCATGAATATGCTGTGTCTGGTTTTGTTTCAGGAATTTGTTGGATATCAATTCGAAGTGGGTGATTTTCTGAAACATATGGAGTTAGAAGGAAGTGCAAAGGACACTGCGGTGACACAAGTTAGTGTTGGTGGATTTGACAGACATGTCAAAGCCAAAGATCTGATGGACTACTTGGACAATCAAGTCGGCCTTGTCTGGAGGAGCAGACTGAAGACCACATGGACGCCACCAGAATCTTATCCTAATTTCGAGATAACTAACACTACAGTTATCCGAAGAACAGATGACTATAAGGTGGAGCCCCATGCTTTTGTTCATTTTGCCTCACCTCTAACAGTAACTTGGGCTGTGGATGCTGCTGGTCAAACTGAGCTTGCTTTCAACAATCAGCTACCTGAATAAAACACCCTTTAAGCTACCTGATGTCTCTCTGGAGATTGGATCACTTGCTAGCCGCAATCAGTTCTTTGTTGGCTGGAGAGGACCTCCTTCTGGGGTTGATTTTATTGTGGATCCTTTTGATGACACCTGCAAATTTTGTTTCTCTAGAGATACAGCCTTCTCGTTCAAAGGCACAAACGAGCATGCTGTGATAAAATGTGACTTCAAGGTGGAGTTCTTGGCGAGGGAGATCATTGAGATTAAGCAATATTCAGAATCATCATGTTTCGTAGTGCTGTTGCAGCTGGCTTCATCACCTTGGGTCTGGTATAGAACTGCTGATGATGACGTTGAAGAATCAGTTCCATTTGATCTGTTGGATGATGATGATCAGTGGATCAGGACAACTGATTTTACAGCAAGTGGAGCTATTGGTTGTTGTAACACATACAGAGTCTTAATCCGTCCTCGTCATGGTTTAAAGCTGAAGAAGGCCATGGATCATCTCAAAGACCGAAGAGTAGCAGTGGACAATCTCAGATTGCAACTTAGCATCCATAATGAACCTGATTTTGGGAGGTCCATGTCAGATCCCTTCTATTATATTGGTTACAAGGAAGGGATTCCTTTTGAAATAATGTTTTTGGTTAATGCTGTAATACACAAAGGCATATTCAATCAGCATCAGTTATCAGATGACTTCTTTAACCTACTGAGAAATCAATCAATGGAGGTCAAAGTGGCTGCATTAAAGCACATCTATACCTCTAGACGTCCAGTGTATGATGCCTATGATAGGCTGAAAGTTGTCCATGAGTGGCTGCTGAGGAATCCTAAACTCTTTAAGATCCCTCCACAGTTGGATGATATTGTTGAAATCAGAAGATTGGTCATTACTCCAACCAAAGCCTATTGTCTTCTTCCTGAAGTTGAGCTTTCAAACAGGGTTCTCAGGAAATATAAAGATGTTGCTGATCGGTTTTTAAGGGTCACATTTATGGATGAAGGCATGCAGACGATGAATGCACATGTTCTCACTTACTACAATGCTTCAATTGTAAGGGATGTGACATCTACCTCCTTTACTCAGAAAACGGGAGTCTTCAAAAGGGTAAGGTCTATTCTAACAGATGGATTTTACTTGTCTGGTCGCAAATACTCTTTCCTTGCTTTCTCAGCCAATCAATTGAGAGATCGTTCTGCATGTTTTTTTGCTGAAGATGGGAAGATAAATGTGCTTCAGATTACAACTTGGATGGGGAGGTTTACAAATCGGAATATTGCTAAATGTGCAGCAAGGATGGGTCAGTGCTTCTCGTCAACGTATGCAACAGTAGAAGTTCCTTCAACACAGGTTAACATGCATCTTCCAGATATAAAGAGGAATGGATATGATTTCTCAGATGGGATTGGCAAGATTACTCCCGATCTTGCAATGGAAGTTGCTCAGAAATTGAAGTTGGACTTATATCCTCCCTGTGCTTATCAAATTAGATATGCTGGTTGTAAAGGGGTGGTGGCTTGTTGGCCTGAACAAGGTGAAGGGATTCGTCTTTCTTTACGATCCAGTATGAATAAGTTCCAGTCTAACCACACAACTCTGGAAATCTGTTCTTGGACGAGATTTCAGCCTGGCTTCCTGAATAGGCAAATTATTATATTGCTTTCAACACTGGGTGTGCCAGATGAAGTATTTTGGGGAATGCAAAATGCCATGCTTTCTAAGTTAGACAAAATCCTTGTGGACACCGATGCAGCGTTTGAAGTCCTCACTTCATCATGTGGTGAGCAAGGGCATACACCGGCAATAATGTTGAGCGCAGGTTTCAAGCCTCAGACAGAACCTCATTTACGAGGAATGTTGACGTGTGTAAGAGCATTTCAGCTTTGGGGTCTTAGGGAAAAAACTCGGATTTTTGTTAATTCGGGCAGGTGGTTAATGGGTGTTTTGGATGAACTAGGAGTACTTGAACAAGGTCAGTGCTTTATCCAGGTGTCCAATCCATCTATAGAAAACTGCTTCGTGAAACACGGCTCTAGGTTTGCTGAAACAAAGAAAAAATTTGAAGTAATTAAAGGGCTTGTGGTTATAGCTAAGAATCCTTGTCTTCACCCTGGAGATATAAGAATTCTAGAAGCAGTTGATGCCCCTGGTTTACACCACTTGCATGACTGTCTGGTCTTCCCTCAAAAGGGTGAGAGACCCCATACAAATGAAGCTTCTGGAAGTGATCTTGATGGGGACCTTTATTTTGTCACATGGGAAGAACATCTTATCCCCCCTAGCAAGAAGAGCTCCCCACCCATGCAGTATGACCCTGGCGAGCCTCGGGAATTGCAACGCAATGTCACCCATAAGGTAATAGTTTGTTCTGTTTTTTGTTATCATTCAACTTTATGTTTTTCCCAGAATAGTTTTTCCTTTATTTCCTATTTTCAAATGCATTATACAAGTTGCTAGTATTCCTTAATAAAACCATCTATTTGTCTCTACAAAACATTATTGTTTTCTTGTATGGGAAGCTAGTATTGAAAGGAATATTGCCATCAAATACATACATGTTTGAGTGCATAGTTATATGCTTAAATGTTATTATTCTTGTATGGTTTTATAACAAGCTCTGTCTTGTTGTTTTACTATAATTTCCATAGGTTGAAATGAGGGGGAAAAGGTGGCATTAACACTTGTAAATTTTAGTATAATATGTAAAATAGGAAACGTGGGTTTCTGATTTGTATCATGATGAATACGTTATTTATGAATTCCTAGTGTGCAAAAGGAGAAATACCCTCAAATGGTATAAGCTGGAGTAAAGTCATGGCAATAAAGTAAAATATATTGAATAGGGGTTAGTCAGTTTGCATTCTGATGATTGAACTATTTTAAGTTCAAAGTAGATGAAAGACATAATCTATTGATGTTTTCTTTCACATTTGTTCTACAGGACATAATAGAGTTTTTTTCGAGAAACATGGTGAATGAGCACCTCGGAAGTATTTGCAATGCACATGTGGTTCATTCTGACCTTAGCGAATATGGTGCTCTAGATGATAAATGCACGCA